>JAMWYP010000669.1:0-80809 GCA_025563575.1 Acacia pycnantha | reverse complement strand
AAAATAAGTATTTTATGGTCATTTTCCTAAAATAAAATAGAAACTTAATACTTAGCAAACATGAATAAATCACATCAAGAGGTAGTTATTAGTAAGTATTAACAAATATCGCTAAATCTTGTCATATCAGAAAATAATCACAGTAGATATCAGGTGTTATCTCATGAAATTTTCTAAATGGCTTATTTTAATTCTAGTAGCATTTTTAATAACAACAATAATAATAACAACCTAAGACAACAATAATAAATCTTATTTTAACTTAAAAAGACAATAACCGTAGAATAAAAATAAATGACAGTAGATTGCCTTATAACAAAATCAACCGCAAGTAACTATTATATACTCTAACAAGTTCAGGATGCTAGTTAAAACTCACATATTAAATTAAATAAGTAAATAGTATTAATGTCTTTATACTTATATAATAGTATAGCGATACTTGATAACGTAAGGGTGTGACAAGTGGACTATAATAGGAGGGCTACATGTGTTGAATAAATTACACTATTTATTATATCTGGCCACTCAGTTACAATATTATAAATTTCTTATTTATTTTTAAAATCTAAAGCTAATTAAAAGTCTGAATGCGGACGGGACAAATTAAAATATTTAATCTATTACAAAAATTTAAATACTAAATCCTCATATACACGGATACACCTCTAACAACTTAATAATTTTTTTTTTCAAAAACATGATAACTTTTTTAACTTATCTGTCAAGATAATCATATGTATATCAACAAGTTGTTGGTTGGAGTGATAATTAAGTGGCTTCACCTATATAAGGAGGAGAATACATGTTCATATGTATGTCAACAAGTTGTTGGTTGGAGACTTGGAGTGATAATTAAGTGGCCTCACCTATGTAAGGAGGAGAATATATGTTTGAATCTTGGTAAGACCATTTGTTAGAAGAGATGAAAACTGATCTTTGCCCTCTGAACCTAGAAAGAGGAAACCCTTAATCAAAGCATAAAAAGATTATCATGTACCGAGTTTAATTTATTCTTAGAACTTAGAGGTTTGATTTAGGTCTGAAATCTTTTACTCCATTTCGTCCTTAATATAAGATATATTTATATAATTAATTTGATTAGATTAAGGAAACAAGTTAGTTAATATAACATGTATTTTTTTAAAACACTCTATTGATCTTCTTTAATTCCTTCATTCCACCTTATTAATTATTGTTGAGGGATCATCAATAAGGATAAATTATAAAATATTAATAAATATGAAAAAATATATCTTCTATTTAATATTAAAATTAATTCTCCAAATATGTCTTATATTAAAGACCGAAGGAATTATTATTGAACAACTATATATGTGGTCAAAAAATTGTCTCTATACAAGAGTTCGGTTTGCATTATTGATGACAACTGAGCACTGTGCTTGTATTTTCACCAGGACATAACTTACTTGAAAATATGAGAATGGTATGATTATAATAGAAATATGGCTCATATGTGTTACTCCTCCGAATTTTAATATAAAATATATTTATCTAATTTGATTAGATTAAGAAAATTAGTTAGATTATTTAATATGACATGTATTTTCTAAAACACCCTAATTATCTTCCTTAATTTCTTCTTTTCCTCTCCTCCCTAATCATTATTGAGGGAGCATTGATAGTAGTGAATTAAGAAAATATTGATAATTATTAGAATTATTTTTTATATTTAGGACCAAGATTAACTCTATAATTATGTCTTATATTAAGGACCAGAATGAGTATATTATCTCTATATAACGTCTCCTCCTTTCTTTATCAAAAAACATAGTTTGCATGAAAGCTTGAAACCACATCATTTTGAATTAAAAATTAGCAATGATGATCACTACAAAAAACAACAAATTACCTACGGAGTTACCGACAGAATGACATATGTCGGTAATTTTTGACACATTAGTGATGGACGTCGGTGATGTTTTCGATGGGATCTCCTACGGAAATCCATCTCTAATTAGAGGCAGATTAATTCCATCAGAAGTGTACAATATCCGACGGAAATGATCCGTCTTTGATTACCTACGGAATTAAGATGGAATCTCGTATGAATTCTTGACGGAATTATTCCATCTCTAAATTCCATCAATGAAATTTGTTATTGTTTTTTTAAAAACATATAAAATATCACAGATGGAATTGGGCAATTCCGTCAGTAATTTTGTGCAATGGACAAAACCGACAGAGGTGATCCATCTCTAAATACAAGTTCTTGCATGTGAACAGTGGCTGGTTTTTTCCTTGCAAAATTGTAACATCATACTTGTAATTATTCCATTGGTTCATCTTTTTGATTGTTCAAGAATTGCTATCTCTTGAGATGTAGTGCAATATTCTTGTTGTGGGATCTTGTTTGTTTGGAGGGTCTTTAGATCTTATATGTACAAACGTGAGCCTGGAAGTATTTGGCACTTTCCGTTGGCGAAAATGTCTACATAATGTTTTTGACTTGCACTGTCTTCATGCTTGCACTCCATTGATTTTGCAACAGCATGAGCGAGAGTTTAGAAAACCAAGACCTTTGATCATTTGATTGTATGCAGTATTCTTGACTGTTTACAGAATGAACTTCTAAGACGCAAGGCATCTGCTAGTTTTGAGGGAGGAAACATCTAATCTAATCAGGATGAACTTAATTTGAGGTTAGAGGTCACTAGTGGTAAGAACAAGAAAGGGCCAAATCTATGGGCTTGGATCTGAAAATGAACATATTGGTTCTTCTACCTCAGCTCCTTCCATCAACTCTATGGGATTCTAACATTGAAGAATTGCAAACGAAGATAATTCAAAAGAGAGAAGATTATACAAACTTGAAACAACAAAATGAACACTTGCAACATGGTTATGACGTGATTATGTCACCATTGCAAATAATTGGGATTCACTTACCTAATCTCTCTAACGCTGCCAATAATAAGGCTCCTTCTAGTACCAATGCAATTGAAGATGCTGAAAATGATTGTTGACAATTTTCAAAATGCTTCTATTCAAACAAACTTGTGATTGTTTACATCTATTCGCCATTTTTTAGTATTTAGTGACTTTAAATTGTGACATTTATCCTCCTTCGGTTTATTAATAATTACTTTGAACATGTTAATTTTGCTCCTTATATGAACATGCTTATTTTCTCATTTAAGTGCGTTCAATTATTTTTTTTTTTTAAAAAAAACTTCCTAAAAAACGAAGATCAAAACATTCATAATCTGTTTGAATTTCCCACAGAGTTAGTGACGAAATTTCGTGGGAAATATCCAACCAGTGTTAGCGACAATTTCGTCGATGATCACCCACGGAATTCTGTTGGTTATCACCCACGGAATTCATAGACGGAATTCCGTGGGTGATCACCCACATAATTCCATGGGTGATGACCTACAGAATTCATAGACAGAATTCTGTGAGTAATCACCCACGAAATTCAGGGACAGAATTCTGTGGGTAATCACCCACAGAATGTTCCATTGCTAAATTCCGTTGGTGATTAGCGATGGAATTATATTCCACTGCTATTTGCCTTAGCTACAATATTTTCTCTGATGGACTTTGTTCTATCGGAATTTCCGTCGGCAATGGATTACCGATGAGAATTCCATCGATAATGTCCGTCGCAAATAATATAACCGAAAAAATTCTGTCGGTAATACAGGGATTTTTTGTAGTTGATAGTTGTGTTCTAGTAACTCTAGTTTTGTTGAATTATAGATTTATTTATATATGAATATTCTATTTACTTGTAGGTTAATTTCTTTCATATTTAAATATTACTAATTTGAGAATTATATATGAATATCTTTACATATTTTAATTATGACCGACCTCATCATGTTCACTCTGATTTAAACTATTAACCTTTGAACCGCTGCACATTTCTCTCCACCGGTTTATTGATTATTCTGACCATGTTCAATACCTTGGTAAGGTGTACGGTTGCGATGGTTGACCTTTTGTTTTTTCCCCCCTTAATATCTCCCAACATGAAGGGATATATATACAAACACAATCTTGACAAGTACGTACAGTAATATTTTTCAGGTGTATATCCTTTTGCTTTCACCATGAAAGCTAACAATATTCTTGAGCTATACGACTCTTTCTGGTTCGAGCGTTCAATCATTAGAGGAACAAAACATTCATCAAGTCCTCCAACAAATACAGATCAGCCAAAAATCAAAGATGAACCTTCTGATTTGAAGTCTTTGACCATTCCAGCCAAGGATTTTAAGTCAATAATCGATAATAGCTTGAAGCATGATGAATCTTTCTCTCCAAATTCTGTTCTTCCAAATTATTCATCTCATCCTTTTTCAACAAAGAAGGACGTAGCAGAAGATTCAAACCCCATTATCATACCAAAGAGGAAGAGATCATCAAGAAAGATAAGAAAGCGAAAGAGCGTAGCAGAACTTGAAATGGAAGAAGTGGAAGGGTTCATGGATGTGGGTTTTGTTTTCACAGAAGAAGATAGGCATTCCAGTTTGGCTTCGATCATTCCCGGGTTGAAGAGGATGTGGAAGGAAGATGAAGACTATGAGTTTGATGATTCAGAGATTCAGAGACCTTACCTTTCTGAAACATGGGACATTTTCGAGTGGAAGAAGGAAGTAGAGAAGCCATTGAATTGGAAAATTCCTGAGGATATGAGAAATGAAGTAAAAATGAAAGTTAATATGAAATTGTGGGCTCAAACTGTTGCTTCACTGGTTAGAGATGATGAAATTAAGTGAATAATTCTGAGGGTTGTTTTTTTTCACGTCAAATTTGGGTTCTTTTAATTAAGGGAAAACTTGGAATGATGCAAGAAGCTTACCAGAATGGACAGATCAAAATGGAGTTTTAATCTCTCTAGCTATTTGCTTTTTCAATTTTGTTACGTTTTTTTATGGAAGAGTATTTTGTGCTGCTGTCTAATTATTCAGTTTGATTATCATATTCTCCTTAATTATCCATTTCTATGGCAAATATTGAATAAAATTGAAGGGTAACTTCTTAACCGTCTTCAAGTATTGTCAGTTCATTTTTTTCCCGACTATTCATATATAAAATTAAGACACCATCTTCAAGTTTTATTAGAATCAATACATCTATTGTTTCAATGAGATTCTGACAGCTATATATATTTTTCTTTTGGAAAATTAATCTTTTGGTGCCTATAGTTTTAATTTGATTATAACTCAATCCATATACTTTGACTTAGTACAATTCATTTCCTACAGTTTTAACTCAATTATAACTTGGTTCTTAACTTTGACTTACTTGCAACTCAGTCTCTATAGTTATAACAATTTTATAATTGAGTCCCTTTGTTTTAAAGAATAAAATCAAATATATAATAAAGGTCAGGGACTAATTTATAAAATGCTTAAAACTATAGAGATTGAATTGCGGTGAGTCGAACTTCAAGGACTGAGTTACAACTGAGTCAAAACTATAGGATCTGAGTTGTACCAAGTGAAAATGTAGAGAAGTCAAACTGTGAAGATCAAAAGATTAATTTTCTCTAGAAAGTTCAGCTAAGCCACCGTTGTTCTTGAAATGTCTGGGAAAATGTCAATGTAATTGGTGAAGAAAATTGGTGGCTACAAGAGCGGAAGAGATTGGGGTAGGGATTGGCGATGGGAACACATTTGGTTGCCTTTCTCAGACTTGTGAGTGGTGCAAGGCGTATACTTGCTTGTGCTATTTGTTTTTTTATAAGAAAATGACTCTTTACTTAATGAAATTCTTTTATATATAAAAGATTTTAAGATTGTTGCCACCAACCATGTGAATTAAATATCCTAAGGGAGAAAAGGGAAGTTGGAAAAGGAATGACGTGGGTTCCAAGAAAAATTTAGCCGCAAATAGGGTTTTATGTTAGGTCTTTAATCTTTTTAAGAAATCTTAGGAAGTTAGTGAGACTTCAAACTTTAGTTCATCACATCGTAAGAGATCAGTTCCTTCCGCTTGGCCAAAGTTTGATGATATAATAATACGCGTTATACGTCTTTTTTTTTTTTTAATCAAGTGTGAACAATTCATATTGTTGGCCAAATAAAAACAGATATATTTATTTTGGAGAAGATTCTTATTTTGACGTTGACTTATCGTTTCTTAAACTTGGTCATTAAATTACCCAATTACTTGTTATGCTTCGTTTATTGCATCTTTTTCAGAGTCAAATACACGAATAATAACAAGGCAAGTATGAGGTTATGCACTTATGTCGCCATTATGTTATTTATTTTGGTTTTTTATGTCGACACTAATAAAAAAACATTATACAAGCATCAATCAATAATTGTTTAATATATTATATAACTTAGATGTAGTTCCTTTGTATATTGACCGAGTCTAATTGAATAATAGCATTATTAATTGATTAATTAATTACAATTACTAATCAATTTGACTCCTTTGCAGGTCTTAGTTACAAATCTGCAAATTTCTACAATTAAAATAAGCCTCCTTCTAGATAAATTTAAAATTGAAAAGGTATATATATTATCTTCCTCTCGTTTATACAGAGAGGGGTAGATATATACAAATATTGAAGTATCATTGAAAGAATTACTTTGTATAAAACTAGAATAAATAAAGTGTGTTGATTTAACATATTCATATAACTAATGGCATTATCTTCAAAGATTAACCAAAAAAATTACCCCTTCCGGTCCTAATTTTAGGACATACTTAACCGATTTTGGAGAGATTAAGGAGATGAGTTAAATTAGTTAATTTTACTCATTTTTCCTAAAATGTCATTTTATAAATTTAAAATGACATAAGTAAAAGTGAATTAACAACTTCACCACATATCTCTTCGATCAATTTTCCTTTCTACACACTTTCTAATTGAAATGATGGTCTTACTATATATATATATATATATATATATATATATATATATATATATAGATCTATCTATACACACACATATATATTGACACACAAAAATACAGACACACAGACACACACATATATATCTCGTGTGCGTATATATATATATATATATATTTTATCTACATACATATATATACACACTCATATATATGTATACATATAGATCTATCTACATACACACACAGAGAGATATATATATGTTTATGTGTTTGTGTGTTTGTGTGTGTACACACACATATATATCTACATATATATATTGACACACACAAACACAGATACATACACACACATACACATACATACATATATATGTTTATAGACACATGTGCATGTGTGTGTTGCAACTCATACATATACTCACTAAAAACCAAACACACTTGAAAGAACAAAATAGGGGTATTTTAGGAAGAAATTAACAAAAACTAAAAAGTTGTCCTATAATTAGGACCAAAACCAACCCCCAAATGTTGTCTTATAATTAGGACCGGAGGGAGTACTAAGTAAAACACAAACTTCCACTATCTTTTCAACTGCTCTTTCAAATTCCCAAGAGGGCCAAAGCCTTTATCTTTAACTTCCTCTCTGCTACAATTGCAACTGCTAGTGTTCAGATTTGTACCACATTTCAGGCACAACCCTTTGCATCTGGAATCACAGATAGCATTAATGGTGATCTCAAGATGTATCTTGTCTCTTATGTTCTTTGAAATGTCAATTTCTTTCTCTTCAGGAGGAAAATGCAGCTGATCATCCAAGTCCATCAATGCTTCCACGTCATCATCATCTTTATCAATGCTATAAATTTCGTTACCGTATATGTCACCCAAATCAATAGTCTCCGGTTCAACAACTTGTTCATCGGTGAGCAAGAGGCAAAATTCAGAGAAAACACCCTCAGCAGCTGGCTGACCACACCTTCAATTGAAACAATGCATTCAAATAAGCTAATTTAATGAACTAGGAAGCAGAGAGGAAGTGCAGAAAATAGTTCATGCAGTTCACCAAGCCAATCATAAAATACTCACCCTGCTTTTTAATACTCATTCAATGAATTTGTGGAACATCAAGAAACTAGAATGCTGATATCTTTCATAGTCTGACTTATGCAATGTTTTTTTTTTTTTGGGTTAAATTAGAGGGTCAAGAAGTAACAACCCGAGATTACAAGCAATATTGAACCTGCAAGTGCAACCTCTAACTTACAAGAGAGCTTTCATGACACTAGGCTACAAGGTTATTGGCATACAAGGTTAATTTATCACAAGCAAACACCTGGTCTTCTCTTTTTATCTTTTCGCATCATCCTCAAACTACGCTTCAAGCCTATTTATTTGCACTTTTGGAAACATGATAAAATGATTGATATAATTATCTAGGCTGGTCTTAATCAGTCAATAAACATTACAATATACAAGACAGTTATGTTGCACAGCCTTCAGTCACCCAAGGGAAAAGAACTTATCAAATCGTGCAGACTCATGTATGGTTATTTCAACCATCCAAGAATTCTGTAATATCATTGCGGCCAATGGAGAGTTAGCCTTAACCAGGGAGTTCATGTACAGTATTTGTTTTTCAGGGCAGAGGATAATTAGAGAGTTGCAGGAATTGACTTCACAGGTTGCCTTGGTTCAATTACCTGCTTAGGGAACTATAAAATTAAGGTTTCATAAGCGAACCAACCACATCTGCTCAGTTCAGGGCTAGAAGGCAATGGTCAAATAAATATATAAGGATTAAGATATAACTGAATCTTCATTAAAAGTAATAACAGAGGACCACGAAGAGAATGTAAAATGTTGGGGATGAGCCATTAGACCCCATGCAAAATTGCCTAACATGTTGAGGAGTCAAGAAAAATGTCAAGCAAAATGAAATAAAGGGGACCAACAAATTTCAGATTTAAAACTTCTTTAGGGACATTCCATGATCAATGATCAAAAGTGAAAAATTATGATTTATTGTTGTCACTTGCAAGTTTCCAAAATCCTTAAATCTTTCAAATTTCATGGATAGCTGTCAGGTGTTGCTCATCTTGTTCACGCCATTTTGAGCTTGCATACAGTGTTAATGAATTTTAGTTACACTCATCTTTGATGCCAAAAAAGGAGAAAAGATAAAAAGAATACCAGTAATGAAACAAAAAGTAAGAAAGTATTATTCACACCTAAAACCTTTCTACATTCTAAGATTTATACGCTTACAGCTCTTAGTGTCAGCTGGTATACTTACATCAGCACCATCAAGGGTATTAAAAAAAGACATCCATATAGCTAATCATATGACATTCCCAATTGGAAAATAGAACCATGGCTTATTGCATTTTTCAGCACTATTATTCCAGCTCTCAATGACATGACAAACAACAACTGAATCATCCAGTCCTAATTTACAATGAATCAGTATAAGTTGTATATATCATGAAGCAGTGCACAAAAACATTCAGAGAAATTATTACTGAAAAATATTCAGAAAAATTAGTTGTTAACAGCATCATCAAATCCACCTGAGGCCAAGGGCTTATAGCTTCGATGGCACCCCGCACCTCCTCTCATAGAGGAGGTTGCGAGTTTCATACCCAAAAGTGGCAAAATAGGAGTATGTGTGGGGGTCCCCTCCCCTATGGAGGAGGGGATCTTAAATTGTTAAAAAAAAAAAAAAAAAATCAAATCAACCTGAGAAACACAAAAAAGAAAGGCAGTGAACTAGAGGTTTAAAACATAATTATCAATCCTATAGCCCACTAAGGTTGGAGCTTTTCAAACCTAAATACAACTTCCTGAATCTAGCCTCTGATGTTGGTGTGAGAGATTGATGATATCTTCAAGACATTTGATGATTGTCAAAAGAAACAAAGAAAGACATATGTCCGAACATCATCCAGAGCCATTCCTCATCATTCTTAAACTGACTTCAAAAATTAAAATAAAATCTTACCAGCATACTGATAGACCAAATAAGATATCCCTAACCACTAATGGTTAAAAATATAACTCTTTCATCCTATGGCACACAAAAGTTGGCTAATACCAGATTTTTTTCCCACTAATAATTAGAAACACTCCTTCCTCAATCTAATACCATTGTTGCTCACTTTTCTATCCTGTTAAGGGAACTGTTATTTCAATCTCCATAATAATAAAAAAGACCAGAGTTGAATCATCATCCCAAGTTGATTTTTCACACCAGACTAAGGAATCCTAGTTCCCACAGCATAAAGGCTGGAATAGAATCACCATTCTGTTAATCAAACACACTCTATGATGCATAAAAGAACTTTACTACAACGATGAAGGTCATCAAGCAATAGGGAAATATATAATTTCAATATAGAGTACAGACACTTAGCTTTTAGGACCTAAAAATATATATATTTATAACAAAGTAAATCAGACATGGGCAAACATACAAGCAAAACCACCGTATTAGAATAAAAGCAGGATAAGTTCAAGAATGCAATACCGATTACAACCAAGAGTGATGACAGTTTTTATGATCCCATCAAGCCTCAACTTTTCCTCCTTTCTGGTCACATCTATGGAGATCTGAACAGGCGTCCCATGTGGATAGTCCTTCATAGCTTTTGTAACACGCAATCCCATAACAGAAGCCCTAGATTTAGAGATATCAGTTGAAAGTCTTTCAAGACCTAATCTTTCCAAGGTAGTGCAGTACTCAAGATGAGAAATTGATGAACTCCTCTTGTATATAACTGCACCTTCCCATGGTGACCCTGTATCTTCCCATGGTGACCCTGTTTCTTCAAGGTCTTCTTCATCATCCCAATCCATGGATATTGTCCTTTCTTCAGTAAATGATTCATTATGAACTCCCTTGCATCTAACATCATACTTACCAAGAATATTGGGTACATTTCTAATGTTGGGAAGGATATTTTCTGTTGTACAATGCAGAACTGTTCTATATTGGAAGGGAGTGTATGAGATATATGAAGATTTCTTATGGAAATCCAAATTATAAATTTTACATCGAGTAACATGCCAAGTTGCAGTAGAGAACGATGGGAATACAAGTGACATTTTAGTTTCTTGTTTCAGTGAAGGTAGGACCTAAATCATAAAAAATGTTATACAGTATTCAGATAATTGCACAAAAAAGCAAGAGGGATAATGTCGAATTGCAGCTTCAAGATATGACAAGACCGAAGCTTTCTCTGCGACTGCGAGCATGCAAGATGGCTCACACAATTTGAACTTATGTGAAGCAGAGAACAGGAAATGAATTCTACAGGAAATCAAAACTTGAAGGTTACTCGCCATAAGATGCCGTGATAAGTGCCCATGACAATAATAGTGCAACTAATTAGCAACAACTAAATAAATGGATAAGCAAAAGTTTTCTCATTAAAACAAGGAATTATTCAATCAGGACAATGCAACAAATCCAAGTGAAAACAGAAAACTACAAAAATTAACCGGATGACAAGACACAAGAGAGGAGAGTTCAAAAAAACAATCAGAATTTTTGTGCTCTTCGAATTATAGAAATGGAAGAAAAAATTTTAAAACTAGCAAAGAAGCTGTTGAAAAGCTGGAGTAACAATAAGCGAAGAAAAGTATTAGGGTTTTATGATTGGGAACTGTAGGGAGATAGTTGAGATAAAATAACTCACATGGCCAAGCTAGCACGTCGCAGGCAGAGATAGCAGAGACTGGAAGCGATAGTACTGAGAGAGAGTCGGGGATAAAGAAGGGAAATTGCCGTTCAACTCCTGTTTGTCACGTCGGGGATACAGAACGACGTCGTTCGATGCATTTCAATTTTATTTTTATTTTTTTAAAAAGGACTTGGTGGAAAATTTCTACAAATAACTATAATTATGTATATTTCCTTAAAAACCGTAGCAAAAGGCCAAAAGCCACTTCAAATTTAGTCTGTTTATATATGGCTATATAAAAAGCCTTTTAGATGCTTGAGAAAAATAATAAAATGGATGATTAATTATTAATTAATATTGACTACTAACTATAGGTTGTAAATGAATATAGCTATGATGGATTCACATCAAATCAAAAAATGTTGTCTTAAATTGTAAATAATAAATGTTATTATATTTTAGGGTTAAGGTACAAAAATACACATGTGGTTTGGTCAAAAGAGCGTCCAACACCAAATGTTTTTTTAGGATGCAAAAGTGACTATGTGGTTATAAACATAGATGCCGTTAAGTTGAATGACGTTGACTGTTAAGTTGGATGGTTTGACTAAAAATGGTGATATGTATGATGGTGGGCCCACAATAGTGTCCATGTCAGCAACCCTCCATCTCCATCTCCCGCTTCCTGCTTCCGAGAAACTCTCCATCTCCATCTTCTTCATCACGACAGTGGATCTGGAATTGGTGGCCATCGATTGTCTAATAACGATCAGTGGCCAATCGGTGATCACTTCCTTCGTGCTTTGGTCTTCATCCGTTGATGCAAAACCATGGGCTTTGGTTTTGCCGAGCCCCACTCTTAAGATTTTCATACCTCCTTTTGTAGGTTTTGTTCCTTCATTTTGTGCTATGCTTTTTGGTTTTTGCTTGTATTCTTTTGTTTTCTCCAACAACCAATGTGATTCTTGCTTCTTTATTCCGACAAGAAATGTGGGATCACTCGATGTGCTATTTTCCAACCGGGATTAAAAAATTCTTGTTTGGTGGCTTGCACATGTTTTGAATCCAAGACGTAGAAGCATGGCCTCTTCTGGTTTACGTTGAGGTGGAAAGTAAAAGGGGAAAAGCCTCACGCATATTCTCTTTGCAGATGACATCTTCGTCTTTGTGGATGGACAGAGAAAATGGGTAAAAAATTGGAACTTTTTAATAAAATAATTCAATAATAAGATCAGAAAATAAAGATTATGGGGATGGGGGAGGGGAAGCTTCCCATCACTTAGTTTTGAAACAACCTTTTCAAAGGAATGCTGAGAGGGGTCAGCCCTTGTTTTCGCGAAGGTGAAAAAAGAAAATAAAAAGAAGAATTTCAGGCGGGGCTCTATAACTTATAGATGAGAGCTAATGCCGTGCCCCTTTCTTTCTTTCAGTAGCTGGATTTTCTCTCCATCAATGGCACCAGATATGGCAAGAAGGGGAAAGGAAAACAAATCTTAATAAGATTTTAATATTTCTTTTTTGAAGAAGCATGCATACTACAGTTTCCAGTTACAATTTATTTTTTCATCTGGAAAAATAAATACCAGAAGGAAGTGATCACCGATTAGCCACGGTGGCCACCGATTCCAGATCCACCGTTGTCAACAGTGTCGTGATGAAGAAGATGGAGATAGAGATTTTTTGGGAAGCAAGAAACTGGAAGCGGGAGATGGAGAGATGTTGATATGGACACTACTGGGTCCTACCATCGTACACATCACCATTTTAGTCAAATCATCCAATTTCACAATCCACGTCATCCATCTTAACGGCATATGTGATTTTTACACTATTTTTGTAACCATATAGTTTCTTTTACACCTAAAAAACACTTGATGTTGAGTACCACATATGTATTTTTGCACATTAACCCTATATTTTATTGCTATACTTTAATTTTATATTCTTAATTATAATTTTTAAAACATATAATTAACTTTTTTTTACATTATATGATATTCTTTTAATAAATTCATATAAAAATATTTAAACTGTCCAAATTAAATTTCTAGTTTTCTTTCCAACATCCCCAAACTTTTTATATATATACACTCTCTTGTCCTAAATATAAAACACAATTATTTTATTGGAGATATCACGGAAGCTAATTAAATTATTTTAGTGTATTTTTATTTTTCTCTAAACTAATTAGTTTGACTAATAAACTGATATATAGTTTAAAGATAAATAACATATGATATAATTAAGTAACTTATTTAGTTTTCTTAATCTATCAAACAAACTTAACTATAACTATGTTTTATATTTAGGATCGAAGTATATATATACTCCCTCTGTCCCTTATTATAAGGCACCAACCAGCAAGTTTATTTGGTCCTTTTTATAAGGCACTTACTTATTTCCAATGAACATTAATTATTATTTTTCATGTCTACCCATAATTAATAAGGGTAGTGGATGAGAGTAATAATTAATATGATATTAGAGCTTTAGGAAATTAGTAGGGGTAATATTGGAAATTACTTAGATTCTATGATAACTTTGTTGACTTTAACTATTTTTATTGGTTAAAAAGTTAGTTGGTGCCTTATAATACCACTTTGGTCCTATTTATAAGTCCAGTTTGACCAAAAAATTTGGTCCTATTTATAAGTCTAGTTTCATGTAATAAATGAAATTGTGACAATTTTACCCATATTAATTACACTCATAAAGATAGAGAGAGAAGAAACATTTAAAAAATACCCAATCATAAATGAGGGCAAAGTTGAAAATTTACCCCATAATCATTGAGTTAACTACTTTTTCTTGATATGTGAGATTTGGTCAAACTGATTTATAAATAGGATCACGTGAGTACATAATACCATCTTCATTTGCACTTTTTTACTGACAATAGACCTACCCTGTCCCCTGCACGGAAACACAACACCCACCCAATGTGTATAGTAAAGAGCTGTTTGGTACCAGGGATTTAGAGGTAAAGGGAGAAAAAAAAGGAGAATCATTTTTCAAGAAAAATTGGAGAAGGATGACAAAAATACAATGAGTTCCAACAAGAATTACAAAAAAGTATAGATTTACAACAAATTTTAAAACCATCGTTTTTTTCCATTTTGACTTCCAGAGGCTATTTACAACACACAAAGTATAAATTTACAACTGAAAAAGTATAGATTTACAACAAATTTTAAAACCATCGTTTTTTTCCATTTTGACTTCCAGAGGCTATTTACAACACACAAAGTATAAATTTACAACTTAAAAGTATAGATTTACAATAAATTTTAAAACCACCGTTTCCATTTTGACTTCCAGAGGCTATTTACAACACACAAAGTATAAATTTACAACCTAAAAGTATAGATTTACAACAAATTTGAAAACACAGTTTTTTCCATTTTGACTTCCGAGGCTATTTACAACACACAAAGTATAAATTTACAACCTAAAAAGATAGATTTACAACAAATTTGAAAACCACCGTTTTTTCCATTTTGACTTCCGTAGGCTATTTACAACACACAAAGTATAAATTTACAACCGAAAAGTATAGATTTACAACAAATTTTAAAACCATCGTTTTTTCCATTTTGACTTCCAGAGGCTATTTACAACACACAAAGTATAAATTTACAACCGAAAAGTATAGATTTACAACAAATTTTGAGAATTTTGACAAAGAATATAATTTCATATAATTTCAAAGTATTAAGTTGTATGAGTAAGTGGCTATTTGCACTCACTCCTTATGTATATATATACAACCCAACCCATTGCTTTCTATTTAAGATCGCTCCTTGTTGCGTGAAACAGAGTGAGTTTTATTTGCACCTTGTCGTAGCATCTGGAATTCACCAATTCATGGAAACCTCCAAGTTCCATTGAGAGTAAAGAAGGAGAGAAGAAAGAGAGAAGAAAAAGGGAGGAGGAGAGAGAGAAATCATGAGAGAGACAGGAGAGAGGAGTAGAGAAGGAGAGAGGAAAGAGAGAAGAAAAAGGGAGGGAGGAGAGAGACAGAGAGATGGAAGGTCAAATGGTAGTTTTACATTCACAAATAATTACAACCTGTCCCTGGACTTTTGTGTAATTTCATGATTTCAATGGACTTTATTGTGATTAATTCCCTTCTTTGGGACCTGTGTGTAATTCTCCAAAAAAATTATGACTTGGATTTTTTCAAGAAAAATTGGAGAAGTGAGGTTAGAAGTTTTTAGTTAATTTTTATTATTTTACATATTTTCTTTATTAAAATTTTATAACACCATTTCCCCAACTTTTTAAAATCTAACCTGTGTTTGGTTTGAGGAGGGAGTAGAAGGGTAGGGAATTGACCAAATTGCCATTAATGAAGGGAATATTCATTTTTATTAATAGTATATTTTTGGAATATTGCAAAGTTTTCATGAGCTTTTTGGTAAAGAAGGGGCAAAAGATCTCCCCCTCCCCCTCTCCCTCCCTCCCCCTCCCCCTCTCTCAAACCAAACACACCCTAAAACTTTTCCTCCTTTCCCTTTCATTCCCTCCTATCAAACAGACCCAATTTCCAACAAGAGTCCAGCAACACAATAAAGTATGAGCAAGCATACCAGAGAGGCCTTCAAATTGATGACACTTTGACATTAACCTCACCAAACGTTCATAAGACATTACCAACATGTGGTTGGTCCAACAGAATGTGGCGCTGAATTCTCTTAAGAGGTCTAGGGTTCGAGCTGCAGTAAAATCACTCGTAATCCGTCTTGTATGAAGCTACCACTATTGAGAGGGTCGTCCTGCCACCATTTTATATAACAAAAAAAAACGTTCATAAGACATTGGATACCTCAAACTTCCCACCAAATTTTATCTTTTGAGCTAAATCCTTAGGCACACCATCCTTCCCACATCTTGACAATTTAATAGCAAACTTGTCATCACACTGAATGTTGATATATACTCCCTCTCGTTCTTGGGCACTTTCGGAAAGGATTCTTTAGTAGTTAATATAAGTCACTTAGAGGGTCATTAATATTTATTTCTCAATTTTATTTATGTAATTAATGTTTAAATGTGACTTTTCATATTTCTCTATCTCTTTCAAAACCTCTTTGATAGGAATGAAGTTAAAAGAATTTATTAATTTGATTCGTGTAAATTAATTGAAAATGTCCTATAATAAGAACAAAACAGGAGGGCGTAGTTGATAAGCATTTGATTCATAACCCACAATATTCCAGTCCTATTACAAATGCATTTGCTGTAAACATGTGTTGTTTCACTCAGATGTACACAATTTGATTCACCCAAACATTTCATCTGACCAAACATAAAAAGGGGAAAAATAAAAAGCAAACTTGTCAATCTCAGGCTATGGACCTTCCATTCCCTTCAATGTCATTTCCCTCTAAAACCTTCAAATGAACATTGTACAAATTATAATCAGCAATTTCTGATGGTTCAATCCCATATATATGAATATAATCATCTGCAATACTATCACTGCATCACCTGGTAATCTGATAGACAAGTTTTTTTGTTTCATCTCCTTCAGCATCTCACACACCTCATCCAATCATCAATCACTAGCTTGCATGACCTATCAGAATTTGCAGTTATATATCTCCACCAGCAACAACATTAAACACTATTATCGTCCACGTACATTTCCAGATTCAACTCCAAAATCAGTACCCACCTCCACTTACACTAGTAAATTCCATAAAACTGATCAAAGATCTTAACTTTTCTGAAAAACTCAAGATGGGGAATCAACAGCGTTTTCTGAAAAGCAAGAAATGCAGAGGAGTGTGACAAAAGTAATGGAACTTAACAATAAGAAGAACAGCCAGAGCAATCAGCAACAGAATTAAGCAAACGAGACAAGGACAGAGAGCTACCACAAAGAAACCAGATTTCCTCTTCTCTTTTGATCCTCTCATGGAGGAGAGTGGAGAAGAAGGCGTTGAGGGATCCATGTGAAAATTTGAGTAAAAATCCAATCTTTAACGTTCTTGTTTAATTTGCCCCAGAAACAGAATCATTGATGTACAATTTATAAGGATGAAAACAAAGACAAGAATTTGATCGAGTTAACGTGCAAGTGTGGTAGTGGTTAGGAGTGGATGGAAGGTAGAGTGGCAAAGGCATTAAGCGACTAGTTGTTGATTCAATTATTAAGGATAAAAGATAAAACTTGTGTTTTAAGTAATTGTGTAATAAGGTAAAATCTTTCTTTCAAACATTTTAAGGTATGGTTTGTACATTGCATGGCTTAGATGCAAAATTCTCATAATATTTCATTGTTACCCCAACAATAATATACTAACGTCAGTCTTTAATATAAGAGCCAGCTGATTTTTTTTTTTTTGAGAGATTAAGAAAATAAAATAAATTACTTGATCATATGTTGTATATTAATAAATTATATATCAGTTTATAAGAAAAAAATTAGTTTGAAGAAAAATAATAAATAGAAATAATTTAATATAATTTATTTAGTTTTATTAAACTCTCTAAAAAATATCAACTATCTTTTATATTAAGAAACAAAGCGAGCAATAATTAAAATCAGATAATGAGGAGTGCATACAAGTTACACTTGGACCCAATCTGTTAGAGTTTCATTTTGATTGGGTTTGAAGATGTGTACTTAGAATTTGGGCCCAATCCAATATCACCCTAGTTCATGCCTGTGCGTTGGTCTAGTGAATGACATCGCCCCAAATTTAGACTGATCAGATTAAAATTGAATAATCATATATGAAATATTATTTTATTTTTATATATTTTTTTGATAATTTTTATTTAAATAAATTTTTAATAGAAAATAAAAATAATTTTATACTTATAAATTCATAATTAATAATTTATTACTTTAATATAAAATAAAACATTAAATTTTGATCACCCAAAAATGCAGTGATGAGAACCAATAATGCTAGATTGATTATTAGCGTGGGGAATTGAAATTTCATTTAATAAAAAAAAAAATTCTCACCTATGTTTGCTGATTATCTTATGTTGTTTGCAGAGGCAAGACCCGATCGATTGAGACTGTATGAAGTGCTTTCTCTTTGTTTGAACAGATTTCGTGTTTAAAGGTAAGCATTGAGAAAACTGTCATTTATTTCTCCAAGCACATATCTGAAGATTTGACTAGTTCCTTGGCGGCTAAAAGTGGCTTCAAGAAAGTTAAAAAAGATGAAAATATTTGGGGGCTTGGATGATACATGGGCATGCAACTAAACAATGTTACCAACATATGTGGATAAGTTACAGAGGAAGTTAGGAGGGTGGCAGCAGCGATGTTTGTCTTAGGTAGGTAGAATAACTCTTGTCAAATTAATATTATCTACTATTCTTTTATTTCATGTGCAATATGCTAGGCTCCCTCTAAATATATGCAATAAGATTGACAAAATTCAAAAGAATTTCATTTGGAGTGATTCCCACCTTCGTAGAACTCATCATGCTTTAAGTTGGTGGAACATGTTGACTAGTCCTAAGACCATTGGAGGACTTGGTTTAAAATTGATTGTGATTATGAATGATGCTCTCCTCATGAAGTTTGGTTGGAGGTTCCAAACGAGCAAGATGCCCTATGGGTTCGATTTTTACTGGTAAATACAAGGTACAAATTGGTAACTTAACAATCCTTAAAGCCGGTTGTTCAACGTTCAAGCTCTTTATGTGACATTTTTATTAATATGAAGGATGAGGTGGTATGAGAAATTGAGATGGGGCTTCTATTTCTTTTGGGAAAGATAAATGGGTGTCCTCTTCTATTTGTTTTCAAGATTACGTAGTGAGTCCCATTCCTGATTATATGTGAGATTGCATGGTTAATAGGTTCATTGACTAACATGGCCAGTGGGATCTTCCTGTATTAAACAGTCTGCTTCCCCAAAATGTGGTTGGATTAATTAGAGATATGCTCCCTCCTTCTTCTGATGATGGACCAGATCGATCCTTCTGGTTGGCTGGAGACTTAACTGGTGTTAGGGTTAAAAGCTGCTATCTTTATTTAGCCGAATCTGGATTTCAATAATCTGATATTGATTATGACATATGGATAAAGTTATGGAAGCTAAGTGGGTGTGACCGCATAGAATACAGATTTTTGGTTGGAAATTATTCCATTAGAAGCTCCCTTTGAGGTCATGGATCCGTGCTTGGTCTAACAACGATGGTCTTTGCCCACTGTGTCATCAAGAAGAAGACCAGTTTACATGCGTTTAGAGATTGTCATGTGGCTTGTGCTTTTTGGTATGAGGTGGTACCCGTTGATCATTCCCACTCTTTTTTTAGCTACGATTGGACAGCTGCTGAAGGGGGGTTTAAACGCGTAGCACAGAACCATTCTAATGTTTGCTGGTCCTTTCCAGAAGCTCCATTAGTGAAACTTAATTCAAATGGGGAATCAAAGGGTGCAGAACAGGTGGCAGCTTGTGGGGGTTTGTTGCGAGATTTCTCTGGTAAGTGGCTTGGAGGCTTTGCTACGTACGACTTGGAAGGTGCTCGCGATGTTAGCTGAGTTGTGGGGAGTCTTGAGAGGACTAGAGATGACATGAGAGGCAGGTTGGAGGCATGTAGTTGTTGAAAGTGACTATCAATCAGCCATTGCATTACTATCCAAATAAGGTAATGCAACTTGTGAGTCCTAGTGTCTCGGATACGAGCAATCGGATAAACAACGGGTTATACGATACTACCATGTCCTTAAGGGAAGGCAATCAGTGTGCAGATTGGTTGGCTAATTTTGCTTTGTCGCATGTGGAGTCCCCGGATGAAACTCATTTCTCTGATCCTCCTGCTGGTCTTTATCGATTCTTTGTTGCTGATCTGATGGGAGTACAACACGATAGGAGTGGCCTGCGACTTTAAATTCTTTTAGTTTCTTTCGTTTGTTTTATCCTTTCTTGTATAAAAAAAAAAAAAACCATGAAATTTGTCCTGTTGGATCGTTATTCTTTTATACCTCATTTTTTTAATACATACCACGTCCATTCAATATTATAATTCACTTGTAAGCCGTTCTTCTATGCAAAAGAATGACATTAAAGTCATTAAATATGTTTTAAACTGATAAAAAAATTTAAATCTGTCTTTATTAAATAGGGATAAACTTAAAAAATAATAATTAATAACTATCTAGACTTATATATGGAATCAAACTTTTATCCTACAAATGACTAAAAATAGCGACGAGAGTGATATTCCTATTGTCCTATTAATAAGTTCTTCAAATATATTTCACGGAGAAAAGAAAAAACTTGATCATCATTAACTTTACCTTAAAATTTTAACAATATTTTATACCTAATAAGAACAAAATCTACACAATGTTTGGATTGACTTAAAAAAAGTGCTTTTTTTTGGCCCCATGTAGTGCTTTTTTTTAAAGCTCAAAATTAGAGCTTTTGAAAAAAGCAGCATTTTAGCTTTTTTTTGTGACTTTTACTTTTTTTAAAAAATATCATCTAAACACATAAATTAATTTTTTTTGAATTTAAAAAGTGTTTTTTTTTTTTATGAAAAAAGCCCATCCAAAAGGGCCCTAAAAAGAGCACAGTTTTATATTCATGAGAAAATTTTAATAATGTACATGACTTATAAATAAGATAGGAAAAAAAAAAATCTTATATCTCTGCTATATAAATAAGACTAGAAGATCGTTGAGCAAGCTGCATTGTAATTAAACTTACAGCAAAACAAACAGACAATTAAGTTATAGAGGAATTAACGCGCGCGCGCACGCATATATCTCTATATATAAACATATATGCGTGTGTGTGTGGGGAAACATGAAATGATCGATATGATGCTTTAGTGAAAAAACAAAGAGATTGAGAAGAGACAGCTACACACAGAAAATGAAATGAAATGAAAACGTTTGTTGGATGGTACGAGGACAGATGATGAATAATAAAAAGACAGACAATTGAACCCTTAGTTCTAGGGGAGGGCCTCCTTTGTTTCCGTCTCGATGCTCCAATATAGTTTTTAACATCTTTCATCCATAATATAATGGATGATAAAACAAAATTGAAGGAAAGAAAATTAATTAGAGAAGGTGAAAGAAAATGGTTCATCTTTGAGGCTTTTTGGATGTGAGAAAAATGGGAGGAAAATATGGAAAGGAGATATACTATATAATCGAGAGAAAACTTTCAAAAATAGTAAAACACGTTGTTTTCCTATAATCTTCTTTAATGGATTATCTTCACATAAGTTATCCATTAATGGATAATCCATTTGTATTTCTATAAGTACTCTTTAAACAATATCTTTCTTTGCAACAAAACTCAAATTAAACTAATGCTTAATTATTATGAGACAGGCTCTTATTATGTAGATTAATAAATTGTATTAGCGTTTTTTATACAAAACTCAGAAAAGATAATTACAACGCCGTTATCATAAAACGAAATTAATTGTCTTCGTACCAAAAGTAAAGATTAAATTCAAAATTAATTAATTAATTCTGTTTTCTCCCACATTTAATTAATTCTGTTGTTTATTAAAGAGTAAATACCCTTTTGGGTCCTGGAAAACACGCTCTACCATTTTGGTCCCTGAGTAAAAAAAATGTCATTTTCGGTCCTTTTTAGGGACTAAAAAGGATTTTTGAAATTTGTGAGATTAAAATGCCCACAAAAATGACTAAAAGGACTAAAATGAACCTTTTTTACTGTTTAAGGACTAAAAATGACATTTTTTTACTCGCACCAAAATGGGTAATGCTGTGTATTTCGTGACCAAAAATTATTTACTCTTTATTAAAATGATCTAATCTTAATCCGCATTCCCATTGTAATTAGATATATCGTATGTATGACGTTTGAGCTAAGCAATATTTCGGGCTAATTAAGGTTCATTTTCATCCTTATTTATTTATATTTATTCTTAGTTGTCTTCTGGATGGCGGATGATTTTTTCAAATGGGTTAAAGATTAATATTTTAATTGTATGCATACAACAAAAACAAGACAAACACCTATGATCATTACGATTGTTGCCATTTCATGACCACTCAGCAATAATCAATAACTTACATAATTAAATAATTAATTGACAACAAAATAATTAATTATATACCAATGTCACTATGTTGTGTGTCCTTTGTTACTACACGTTAACTTCACGTCGATATCCACAACACGGCCTGCAATTGCGACGTTATTACAATTTATATACATTAAATAAAGACATTTTGATTACGTAAACTTTTAATGTCTGCAATTTTTTTTTGGGAGAATTCCAAATAAATACATTTTGAAATTGTAAAACCCCCAGAAGTCTATTGAATTTGTAAAGATCGAGAGATGCTTAGGACCTATGAGGATATGCAAATTGTATGAAATTACCCTTTACCTTAGTTTTAAATAAATAAATAAAAAATAAAAACCCCCAACCCCACCACCACCACCGGCGGCCAGCCGCAGGCGGTGGTGGTCACCGGCGGCCGGTGGTGGGGGTGGTGGTAGCGGCGGTGGGGGTAGTGGTGGTGGTGGCAGCCGGTGGTGGTGGTGGTGGTGGTGGTGGTGGTGGTGGTGGTGGTGGTGGTGGGGGTTGGGATTTTTTTTTTTTGATTTATTTAAAACTAAGGGTAATTTCATACGAATTTGATATCCCTCATAGGTCCCTAGTACTTCTAAGTTTTTTTTACAAATTCAACAGATTATTTGGAATTCTCCCATTTTTTTTGTTATAATATTTTCATTTTCTTTTATTTTAGTTTAAAATACGAATGCCTTTTTAATTTGAACAGACAAGTTATCACTTAATAATTATATTTATGTGCTAATTAGTCCCTATCTTATTGTTTTATTAAGTTTAATATTGGTGATTTTTACCCTATTTATTTTTTTCTTTCCCAAAAATAGAGATAATTGTTTTTCTTGATGTCAAAGTTTGAATAAAAAAATGAATTGAAAAATCTATATACAAGTTTTTGTGTTAGGCGGGTCTCATATATTAAATGATTTCAAGTTAGGATTTAACAAAAGAGAGTTAATCATGTAATGCATACATATATTCTAACTATATAAACACCTTTATCCCATATCACGCACACACATGTATTATCCCTGTATACGTGTGTATGTACTCCCTCTTATTCTTAATATAAGATCTATTTATCTAATTTAGGTAGATCACGGAAATGAAATAAATGAGTTAATTTGAACAAATATGACACAATCTCCTTCAAATATCCCCATGTAATACTCATCTGATCATTAATATAAAATTTATTTATCTAATTTGGTGAGATTAAATAAACTAAATTAATCATTTAATCATAACATATGTTACATTAGTTCTCTAAAACAATTCTTTGTAACATTAGATTATATATCAATTTATAAGTTAGACAAATTAGTTTAGAAAAAAATAATAAATGTAAGAGATAAAATAGAAAAATGTATTATATTTAGGATCAAAACTCACAGCAAACTGGGTCCTACATTTAGGACAGGAGGGGTATTATACTCTCTTCAGTATTAAATAAATTGAATTACAAAGTGAATCTTAAATTAATGATCAGAAGTATATTATTATATTATACGTCAATTTAGAAGTTAGATAATTTAGTTTAAGAAAAATGATAAATATAAGAGATAAAATGAATTAAGATATTATATTTTGGACCAAATCCAATATTCAACTAGCTTTTATATTTGGTACTGTTACTGCCCCTGATAATTTTAATAATTAATAAAGAAAATCAGAACATAAAAGTTAGTCTCAAATTACCGACGACTTGAATATATCTAGATATTGAAAATACAGCCATGTATATCATAGAGTAATTAATTAATCTCTAACCTTTGACATGTTCTTTTCTTGTCCACTTGGGTGAGTTGGATGAACACCTACGCTTCATTAAACAAACTTAGTATACTCTCTCGATCATTACCTGTTAAAAAAAAAGGACGTTCCATAATTATATTATTGTGCTTATATGTATATATACACACACACATACACACACCTCCTCCTAAGCTTGTTCAGGAGAAACAACCATGGGAACACCAACCGCAGCTAATACAAATATCAAGCCAAGAAAGAAATCATCATCCAGAGGCCACCACCGCTTCGTTGGCGTCCGCCAACGGCCGTCAGGACGGTGGGTGGCCGAGATCAAAGACTCCCTTCAGAAGGTCCGGCTTTGGCTCGGTACATTCGACTCAGCCGAGGACGCAGCCCGAGCCTACGACGCAGCCGCACGCGCTCTGCGTGGCGCCAACGCTCGCACCAACTTCGACTTGCCTGATCCCGCCCTCTCTGGTGGCGCCGCCACTCAGCACGGCGGCAGCAGTTTCAGATACATGCCGGAGAATCTTGAGCCGTTCTCATTTGAGGACATGTGTGTAGGATCAGATCATCATGACCTCCTTGGAGCACTCAAGGCCAAGCTGTTTGATGACAAAGGTGAAGTGAAGAAGCTTCCTTCTCAATTATCAAATAACAGCCAAATCTTGGCAGGATTTGTAAACCCTAATAATAACAATCCTGTGTTTGCAAGCACGTCTTCATCAAGCACAAGCAATAGTGCTAAGAGCAGTCACGCTAATAATAATAATAATAACATGCTCATCTCAGATCAAGATCATGGTGGTTCTATAGCTGCAAATAATAATTCTACAGTGCCCTTTATGACGTCATCGTGGTCCAATAACAACAACGAGATAGGTAATAATTATGATCTGCCTTGGCCTAGTACAGGTCCTACACAGATGATGAATCAGGTTCCTGAAAATAATTCTCCATGGCCATCACTATCTACAGATGTTAATGTTTTTGATCATTGTACGATGAATATGATGTATTCAGATGTCAACCTTATTAACATCGTGGAGCAGAGAGAACATGATTCTGCAGATAGATCAGTTGTCTTGGGATACTCTGATTGTAATAATAATAATGACCAAAATATGATTATGTATTCTGATAATCATGGGGCTTCAAATAGCAGGAGTGATATTGCTCAAATTGGAGGACTAATATCTCAAGGGTTTTGGCCAACAGATCAGCAGCAGCAGCAAGTTCTTGAGCAAAGGGACAATAATGGTGGTTGGTTTAGTTCGAATAATAATAATATTAATATTAATGGTAAGTGGGATCCTTTGCTTTTTGTGTCGTCTGAATTAGGTTGATTGTTTTAAGTTTACAAGTCAAAGTATGTATATATATATATATATATATATGTATGTATGTATGTATATTTCGTCTTGAAATACTAATTAATTATTCTTTTAAAGTCAGATCATTATAATATAATATATAGGAGACCTTCTTAATTATTTGTGTACTCAAATTCAGATTCGTTATTGTGGGTGTTCTGAGTTCTGACCTTTGAGCATGTAACCCTTAATTGTTTTTATTTTAATGATTCTAATGTATATGCAAGTTATTAATCTTTCATGACAGAAATTATATATTTATGTGCTATGTAAAGCTTATATATTTTTATTGTGTGCCCCACGAAAACTTTCATAATGAGCTCCCGAAGAATTAGTGGGTACAATAATGATATGCACTTATTCTTGTAATTTTTTTATCGATTCAATTCAATGTATGGTCTCTACACTATTGGCCTTATCCTTTTATATATTGAATGGTTTACCGATTCTCTTAAAGAAAATAGTCTACCAAACATTCATGTCTTCAATAATTCTTAGTGTCAAAAGATGCCAATGGAGTTAGTTATCCCCTCACATATAGCGAACCAAGTTTTGAAACTCCATTAGAGAGTACTCACATATAGTACCCGGACCAATCATGAAGTATGAATACCTTAATGAGGATAATTAATTAACGTGAAGTTTTGATATATATAGAGAGGGTTAAAACTCATAAAGCTTGAATACCTTAATGTTGTGTTTGGACATGGGAGCATTTGGATTGGGATTTGAGATAAATTCTGAGTAGATAAAAATTCATGGATTTGAATTTGATCCAGATCTAAGTAGATTTTATTATAATAATTTTTTTTAGAATTTCAAATTTTAACTCTTATTTCAAATACTCACTCTTGTATAATTATTGGTAATGTATATCAGATTCAAACAAGTGACATGTGGGGGTAATTTTCAACCTTAACACCAACATAACACTCAATATTGACCTCGGTCTTGTATAGTTAATTCAAATGTGAATGCTAACAAAGATTTTTAAAATATTAGAATTTGAAATTTTTGTACTACTCAAACAAAATATTTTAAATACATATATTTTATATTTGAGATTTTAGGTGAAATATTTTAAATCTAAAATCCATCCAAATACATTTATTCAATTGTATTCTAAATGTATTTTTATAAAATTTCGTTTGCATGAATAGGGAGAAATGAAGCTCCGAGATCAGGGAAAACTTGTTATTGATCCTTGGTTTCAATTATGCTCGAACTCAAATTTCAATCGTTGTAATTATTATAAAAAAAGATTAATATTGATGAACTATTATATGGCTCTAAACAATAAGTCCCACTTCAAATATGTAAATCTAAAGTGGGGTGGAGGAATATGATTGCACTACCAAAAATAATACCATAACGTCTCTGGAAGATGCTTGGCTTTACTATTTATTCCAAAGCAGAACATCCTAGATTTAGACAAAATTCTTGTCCACGAATTAATGTAATGAATTGGTCCCCTCACGTATTCTCCAAATGAAACTTAATTATTGCTTTGGCTTTTTGGCTTTGGGTGAGATCGATGTGACAAGATCTTTGAGGAAATAGAATGGAGTTAAAGCGGTGTGGGAGGATATTTCTAGGACATATTGGGTCCATCAAGACAAATTCTATGAGAGGCACAATTAATGGTCACAAAGGAGGAGACTTATGTGCATGCATGTTCCAATTATTTTTTTAATTAATTTATTTGATGACTTCTCATTTTTAATACATTTTGAGATATATTTGGAAAGTCATCAATATTAAATTAAAACATTTTATTAATATTTTATGAGATATCAATTGGGTGCATCATTTGTAGGATTTCAATAAAAATAAAAGTTTTTAAACTTAGGAGGAAACAACAACAATAGCAGCAGCAGCAACAACAATAATAGGAAGTTTTCTCAAATAAAAAATTTGGATTTATTATCATTGTCATCATTATTTCCTTTTCTTTTAATTGGTAGGAATGGCACTGTTTTTGGAAGTTTTGGGAGGAGACAATATATGCCTATATATACGTGAGGCATAGAGAGAAGATGATGTGTTCTATTTTCCTAGTTGGTGACAACAAGACAAGAGCTCAGAGTTTTAATGGAGGGAGATTAAAGTTTGAAGTTGCAGAAGATCTGCAACATGGATGAAAATTCGGCTTTAGAGACACCTCATCTAACCATCTATTGGAATACTATCCCCACTATAATCACTACTAACAATTGTTGCTAGAGCCTCAAATGGCTGGTAGACTTCAAGGAAACCTGCCCTTAACTCCAATTCACTCTTCGCTAGGAGGTCCGCCGCAAAATTGCATGAGCGAGGTACATATGTAATCCTAGTTTCCCAGAGCTATAGCAGAGAATGCGCCATCCACATTGACCTTCACCCAAATACCTTTCGGGGTCGCCAAGACTCATGAGTTGGCGCAAGAGTAACGCCCTGAACTTGCAGCCCTGCTAGACTTCATTAGTGTCTTTGGTTAACTATTATTTTGGTCATGAGAATGTTTAGTTTATGTAGCTAAACCTTTGTTTTAGATTATTTAGTTTGATTATGGATTAATGGATGTTGATTTCTTCTTTTTATTGTTATAATGTTATATGTTTGTTGATTCAATTATGAGCTTAATTGTTCTAAAAGATGAGAAATTTGATTGAAACTTTATTTGTTGTTCTAAAGGAGCTTATACATAAGAAATTTAGAATATACCTTCAATTGAATCATGCAATATTAAGTTTTTTTCACTTAATTGATTGTAGGATAGACATTTACCTATTGGCCCAATATAGTCTTATTAGGCTTGCATGTAAATTAATCTAGTTAAGTACTAATCGCATAAAGAATTTGGAATTAACATAATTGGAATGCATTTTAGTGGATCGAAAGACACTCTTAGATAATTGAGAGTCCTATAATAGCAAATATTACTTTAAATGCAATTAAGGAGAGAAATTAGATGTTAAGAAGTAATCAAGGTTATAGTAATCCTAGTCACCACTTAAGATCTAGAATCACCATTACCATTACCCTTATCCTTAGCTTTAGTTAGATTTAATTTTTTTCTTTCTTTCTAGTTAGCTTGTTTTCCTATCTTTGATTCAAACTATATATGGTACTCAACTTAAGCAAAAGTGTAAAGTCATTGCTCCATTAAATTGTTGGTACTAGTCCTCATGGGAATGATATTTTCCTCATCATTTTATTACTTGATACGACATGTACACTTGCAAAGTCTTATGTTATAATTTGTTTCCTATCAAGTTTTTGACGTCATTGTTGAAGACTTGTGTTTCCACACTATTTGGTTGGAATTGATTGATCATTAGAAATTTCAGCTTGAGTTTTGTGAGTATTGTTGTTTTGTTTTCTTCTGTGTGATTAGTTTTGTTTTCCTTACTACATGTTTGTCCTTTCAAAAAAAAAAAATATATGGATTATTCACAGCTTTCATTTGTTGATAAATTATCAAATCTAAGTTCTTTACTTGAGATGCATGTGGATTGGATGAGACAAGCATATGAAATTTCGGTTGGAATGAAAATTGTAACATCCTGTTTTCACAAGCGTATTTTTTTTTCATCAAACATCATTTGTAAACATCGTAGTAGAGCACCTGAGCGATTGAGTAAATGATATATATATTCAAAATGTCATAAGTCCTGCTATTTACAAAGAATCTGTGACAATATTTCGAAGGTTCAACTGAAATGTAGATACATAAACAGAAGAGATCTTCAACCGGATCCCTATGTGAGCTGCGTGCCTTTCTCCTCGATCCTCGGTCCTCCCGACCCTGAAGCTATATTAAGAGCCGAGGTCCATTTCAATCGGACTCAGTAACAGTTAACCTCATATTTACATATACAACATATGGACTACGGACACCAACATCAACAATATAAGAGCACATAATACAAGCATCTCCCAAACAATGTATCCCAATGGCACATAGGCCCCTAAAGCTTACTCCTAGCAAGACTTAGGCCCTCCTTGATGCGTACCACTCGCGCACCTAGCTCTTAGCAAACGTACCCTAAGCAAAGACCTAGGCCTTCAAACGTACCCGGCGGCACCTAGGCCACTAACAAGCGTATCCCAATACCCAAGAACCATAACAACAAGACATAAACATACAATACACATACCACATATACACATACCATAAATATCAGAGTTAGTGTTACAGTACGCGAACGTACCTTCGTTGACGGAATTTCGGTACGATGGTTGGTCAGAACGTAATCAGGGATATCCTATAAGGACAATAGCGCATTTATTAATGATCAAACATTATGACGGACATTTTAGTCATAAATGACCATTTTACCCCTGACCCCACTAATTGGCGGAATTTTGCCAGAGCTTCGCTACTTTAACTCCCAACTTTCAGAAACTCAATCCCTACTATGTTTTTACCTCGTCAGGCATCGTTCAATGCAATGAGGCTTAAAAACAAGAATAGGAATTTCATTTCCTACTTCCTAGATCTAACTAACATTTCTACTAAAACTACCGAACAAAAGACTAAAACTTAAAAGCCAAGGACCGAAGAACTTACCCATGCAGAACTTCGCTACACTTCCTCCAGAGCTCCTCTCTCTAACTTCTCTCTAAAATTGCTCTTGCAATTTGGTGTGAATTTTCCAAAGGCTTGATGTAATACCCTAAAATTTGACCTAGGGTAAATATCATAAATTAGGAAATAATACCTAGTAAAAATAGATGAATATGCGGTTTCAAAGAATATGTTAAATCTATCTTATTTTCTAAAGGAAAATTTCTTGATTAGAAAAATTGTGAAAAATCCTAAAAAGTGATAAAATAATTATTAAAATTAAGAGAGTATATTGCCTCAAATTGTGATAATTTAATAAAGTACAAACTTGGAGAAATTGAATAAGAATGTTCAAAAAAGTATTAAAATGACTAAAATACCCTTATAAATCCTAAAATAATGCAGAGGACATGGAAACGAAAATGTCAGTATAAAAGTTATGAAGTAATGAGGTATTTTAATTAATAAAATTATCAACAAGTGGTAATGAAGTAATTAGGTAATTATTGGCTAATTACTTAAGTATAGGCAAAGGAAATTCATAAATAATTATGTAAAACCCTAAAATTAGTGGTTTTTGGCCTAAAATTAGTATAAACATATTTGTTAATTAATTGGAAATTTTGGAGAAAAATGGTTGAGTTTAGGCATTTTTAAGCCTAAATATAAGAATGGACCAATAGAAAAATTTTGTAAAAAAATTATATAAAAAAATTATTAAATAATTATTTTATATATTATTAATTAATTAATTAAATAATTAATTAAAACGAAAATTAAAAAAAAAAATTAATAAAAAGGACAAGAAAATCATAAGAGGATAAGATGATAGGATTTTGTAATATAATAATCTTATAATTAAGTACAAGTGAATAGTGACCAGGTAAATAGAAAACGGATCCTATCTAGAGCCCCAGGAATAGGTTTTCTTAAGTCAAGGTAAAATACTGATCAGTGGATTTTTTTAACTTAGACATTCCTAATGAGTAGGAAAAGGTCTTCAAAGTTGTGATTCGGATTTTTGAGATTATTCCGAGATTACGCGATTCGGTGTAACAACCCGACTTTTCAAAAGCAAGATAATTTTTTTTTTTAAACATCATTTCAAAATCATCGAGTAGAGCATTTGAGCGGAAAAGTAACGATATATATATTCAAAATGCCCACCTGCTAGTTACATAAACGGTATAGTAACCGAGAGTTCCAAAAAGTAAAGGATAATAATGGAAAGCATGCATACAGTTATCTTCTAACATAATATGCATCCCAACAACACCCCACATATACACACCATACACACATCACATACATACCATATACAGCATACTATATCCATCAGATTAGTGTTACAGCACGCGAACGTACATACACCAATAAGCACACAACAAACCTACATTTCGCCACCGCTCCGCTACATAGGCTATTTTCTTCCCAAAATTTCGCGTAACTTCGACGCATTTATGATTTTCGAAAATAAAGACTAAAATAGCCCTCCCATATGATACCCAATCATACTCAAAATTTAAAGGCTATTACTACCCCTAACCTTTAAAAGAGCTATTAAAAACTACAACTTTTCAAATGACTCGATACCTACTATGTTTACACCTCTCGCATATTTTTTCAACGCAAACAAGGCTCTAAAACATTTGTAGGAATCTTGTCACCTACTTTCTAAATCTATCTAACAATTCTACTATCTTTCGAACTAAAAACTAAAGATCGAAAGACTTACCCGTTGAAGACTTTCCTGACACTCTCGCAGGGCTTACGCACAATTCCCCAGAGCTCTTTCTCTTCTTTCTCACCAAAAATTTTGGCCAAGAGAAGGAAGAAAAAGGTGTGAGAATTATGAAGGAGGGGGTATTTATAGGGTTTTGAAGGGACAAGGTGGGAATTTCCAAAATTGTTCACTTTATGCCCGGTCTACCAGATTTTCCCCATCGGTCCCCTCTTCGCGTAATCTCGAAAATCTCAAAATTCTAAATCCATAGCTTTGAAGATCTTCTATTTCTCGTCAACAATATCTAATTTAACTTAAATTTCGGTCTCTTACAGTGGTTCCAACAAATACCAAGTTCCTCGAAAACGTGTCCGTACGGTCCTAAGCTACGAAACTCGTTTTTAGAGACATCAATCTCTTCAGAAAAATTCACTGATTCCAAATATGTCCATATAAATTCAAACTCATTCCTAGATATTGAGTTAGAATTTATTTTCTTCATTTCCAAAAATATGCCTATATGCATTTTTCCCTATTTTGTTTTATTAGGAAAATGCACAAACTACTTCTAATTAATTTCCTAAGAGGTCACTTGAAGGTAAAAACTCACCGATCAATATTTTACCTTGACCTTGGGATTCCTATTCCTAGATCTCTAGATAGGATCCGTTTCCTAATTTCCAAATTACTATTCATCCTTTTTAACTTTAATTAATTATATTATTATAATATTTGCAAGTTGCATATTTATTTTTCCATTTCTTTTCTTTTTCTTTTTCTTTGGCCCAAAATTCTGGTCCTTTTTTTTTATTATTTAATTTTCGTTTTTTTAAATTATTTAATTAATTATTTAATTAATTAAATAATTATTTTCACATAATTTTTACAAAATTTTCCTATTGGTCCAAACTTGTATTTAGGCTCAAAAATACCTAAACTCAACTATTTTTCTCCAAAATTTCCAATTAATTAGTAAACATATTTTACTAATTTTAAACCATTTTCCACTAATTTTTGAGCTTTACATAATTGTTTCATAATTTTCTTTGCTCAGCTTAAGTAATTAGCTCAATATTACTTAATTACTTTATTATCACTTGTTGATAATTTTCTTAATTAAGACACTCCTTTATCTTCAAACTTTTGCCTTAACATTAGAATTTCCATGCCTCATGCATTATTTTATAATTTACAAGGGTATTTTCCATAATTTTTCTAAGTCATTTATGTCCCTTAGGGGCATTTTCGTCATTTTGGCACTTTGGCCCTTAAATTCCCTAATTCAAATTTCGGGTATTACATTTCTCCCAGTTAAACAAAATTTCGCCTCGAAATTTGCACTCTACCCACTATACTTTGTACTAACTAGACTTCGTCCTACTCGGACCTTGGACTCCACGCATCGGATCTTCACTTGTCTGCCAGCCGCTCCTCCTGGCGATCGAGAATTCGCTTTGGTTTGACCATAAAGATCTTGTCATATTGTACTTTGATATATAGTGTCTCCCGAGGCGCCCATACACCGCGGTCAACACCACAAATACCAAAATGTCTCCATGGCGCCCATACACCATGATAACACAAGATTATCAAAATGTCTCCATGGTTCCCATACACCATGACAACATAAGATACCTCCTACTCAATGACATGATTACGGTAGAAAATAACGAGGAAACGCGGAATACGTCACGAAGATGGTTCATGTATCATACGATTTAGTTGAATAACTAACACATAGTTAACGTACAGAGAAAATTCCTTACTAAGAGAGATAGTACCTTGGACTCTCTCCGAAGTTCTCTGTCCATGGTATCGGTTAGCGCGTACATTCGGCCCGGTTCGTGGCTTGAATCCTACAGCTTTCTCGTGGCAGTTCGGGCAATGTGTCCCGGTTTCGACATCTCGTAGCAAACTCGTTTCTCCGTACCTTTCTCGGGACAATTTGTAATAATGTGTCCCGCTTCCGACATCCGAAACAAACCCTTTTGTTAAAACACTCACCGGGATGGTACTTCCCGCATTCAGTGACATGGTCGGGACTCCATCATTCTTGAGTTGTTCGCTCAAACCGAAATGGCCTCTTGCTTTCTCTTTGAGAGTCATCCCATGGTGCTTCTCTCTTTCGTGAGGAATTTCCACGCTACCCTCGCTTTGATCGGCGGCTACCATTGTGATTCCGTGACTTACGTAACTCCTTCGAGTTGCGCTCGGTCATCCGGCAAGATTCTACCGCTTGAGCCATTTTTGGAAATTGTTGCGATACTAGCCTCGCCCTTATATCATATTTCATCCAGCTTACTAATCGGTTTGCCTTCCAAACTTTCATTCACGTGGCTTTTCGATATGAAGAATAACGAGACAGGTTGGTGAAACGAGCGAAGTAGTCGTCGAATGATTCTTCATTTCCCTGCTGACTCGCAGTAAATTCTTCCTCCTTAATCACCCGCACCGAGGAGGAAAATACGCTCGTTGAACTGCTCCAAGAATGTTTCCTGTGTGAAGTGCCTTGAAGGGTTGTGGAAACACTCTTCCACCATCTATGTGCGCCCCTTCCAGCCTTATAAATTGCCACCGAGCTTTCCGGTCCTCCGGCATTCCATCACTTCAAATATCTTGTCTAAGCTCATCATCCAATCCTCCGCCAATTCGTTCTTCCCCGAAAAGTAGGTGGCTTGAGCTTGCAAAACGTGTGACCCAATGTTGTGTGGTCGCACAGCTCTCCCTTGTCGTGGAGGTGACTGGACCTATCGATTCCTCGCCTTCCTCATCGTACTCGCCACTTTGCTCGCTTTTCTTCTTCTTCATCATCATTATGCTCTTCCTCATTCGTCGTCTTTCCAGTTGTCTCTCGCCTTCTTGGTCTTGTCTATTCTCGCCTTTCCAAAGGTGCATCTATGAGAGCCCTCTCGCTCTTGCGGGTTCTCTCATCTCCCGTATCTCATCCCGCTCTGGTTGGTTTGGTACGGATTTACCCGAGGTTGTCTACCTCGTTCTCCGCCTCGGCCTCGCGCCCGCCTGCGGGAGCTCCGGCTCCTCTCGGATTCGCCATGTCGCGTTCCTTGATTAGAGGAAACGTTAACGTTAGATACAGGGAAGACATTCCGCATAACACGTACTTTATCACACTAGTCTCTAAACTCTATCGCGCTTAGCATTTACACTGCTCCCAGCCTTTTACCACACTTACTACAAATGAATACACTCTCGCAAAATCTCCCCTTCATCGAATTTCATTGATTTGGTCTACTCGGAGCGGGTACGGGATTTCGTATCGAGTTCCTCTACATGAGTCAAATACCGCATGTACTATCTTTATTGGTCTCGGAGTTTCATCCGGCGTGACCAGCTCCGCGTATGAGCTCGTGCTAGAATAGAATTAACGTCCGAGTACAAACCGGCAGTTATCTGGAGTGATGCACCAACAGAGGGTGGTACACCTGTTCAAGATGGTATACCGGTACATGCATCGGTACACCGACTCGAGCCTATATCGGTACTTATTTTCAAAATATGCTCTTTAAAAAGGCGTAGAGCCTAACTCCGTTACTCAAACCAATTGGCTGTAAGTGTCTATCATGGGAGCCTCACCGAGTTCACGGCGATCGATTGGCTTACCCACATAGACTAGCCTTGCCTTCGCACCAATGGTTTGTATATAACATAGTTAGATCTATGCCAGGACAACTGCTCTGATACCAAATGTAACAACCCGACTTTTCAAAAGCAGTATAAATTTTTTTTTTTTAAAACATCATTTCAAAATCATCAGAGTAGAGCATTTGAGCGGAAAAGTAACTGATATATATATTCAAAATGCCCACTGGCTAGTTACATAAACGGTATAGTAACCGAGAGTTCCAAAAGTAAAGGATAATAATGGAAAGTCTTCACTGATCCTCGAACTCGCCGCTTCCCTCTCTCCTCGTTCCTCGGTCCTTCCGACCCTGACGCTATATTGAGAGCTGAGATCCGCACCGGATCTCAGGTAACGGTTAACCTCATGTATACATACACACATATGGGTTACCAAGCAACAACATATAAACCACACCCAACCAATGCACATGTATCGCTCCCAGCATACAGATATATCGCTCCCAGCATTACAGATGTATCGCTCCCAGCATTATAAATGTATCGCTCCCAGCCTTACAGATATATCGCTCCCAGCATGCATACGCTTATCTTCTAACATAATATGCATCCCAACAACACCCCACATATACACACCATACACACATCACATACATACCATATACAAGATACTATATCCATCGATTAGTGTTAAAGACGCGAACGTACATACACCAATAAGCACACAACAAACCTACAAAGTCATCATCTACCTCATATAGGTATACAATAAACATCAGCGTTAATGTTACAAAGACGCGAACGCACCTTCGTTGACGGTAGACGGCACTTCCGTCGGAAATCGTACTTTTCTACTTCGAAAACGTGAAAACGTCCAATAGCGGCACTTCGGCAACAGAATTCGGCAGATTAGGATTTCGACGCCCTATAGGAGTAATATCACTTTCATTAGTGATTTGGCATTATAATCGGCATTTTAGGTAAAAATTACCATTTTGCCCTTCTACCCCTACTTGGCGGAATTTCGCAACGCTTCGCTACATAGGCTATTTTCTTCCCAAAATTTCGCCGTAACTTCGACGCATTTATGATTTTCGAAAATAAAGACTAAAATAGCCCTCCCATATGATACCCAATCATACTCAAAATTTAAAGGCTATTACTACCCCTAACCTTTAAAAGAGCTATTAAAAACTACAACTTTTCAATGACTCGATACCTACTATGTTTACACCTCTGCATATTTTTCAACGCAAACAAGGCTCTAAAACATTTGTAGGAATCTTGTCACCTACTTTCTAAATCTATCTAACAATTCTACTATCTTTCGAACTAAAAACTAAAGATCGAAAGACTTACCCGTTGAAGACTTTCCGGACAATTCTGCAGGGCTTCGCTGCACAATTCCCCCAGAGCTCCTTTCTCTTCTTTCTCAGCCAAAAATTTTGGCCAAGAGAAGGAAGAAAAAGGTGTGAGAATTATGAAGGAGGGGGTATTTATAGGGTTTTGAAGGGACAAGGTGGGAATTTCCAAAATTGTTCACTTTATGCCCGGTCTACCAGATTTTCCCCGATCGGTCCCTCGTTTCGCGTAATCTCTAAAATCTCAAAATTCTAAATCCATAGCTTTGAAGATCTTCTATTTCTCGTCAACAATATCTAATTTAACTTAAATTTCGGTCTCTTACAGGGTTCCAACAAGATCAAGTTCCTCGAAAACGTGTCCGTGACGGTCCTAAGTTCTAAACTCGTTTTTAGAGACATCAATCTCTTCGAAAAATTCACCGATTCCAAATATGTCCATATAAATTCAAACTCATTCCTAGATATTGAGTTAGAATTTATTTTCTTCATTTCCAAAAATATGCCTATATGCATTTTTCCCTATTTTGTTTTATTAGGAAAATGCACAAACTACTTCTAATTAATTTCCTAAGAGGTCACTTGAAGGTAAAAACTCACCGATCAATATTTTACCTTGACCTTGGGATTCCTATTCCTAGATCTCTAGATAGGATCCGTTTCCTAATTTCCAAATTACTATTCATCCTTTTTAACTTTAATTAATTATATTATTATAATATTTGCAAGTTGCATATTTATTTTTCCATTTCTTTTTCTTTTTCTTTTTCTTTGGCCCAAAATTCTGGTCCTTTTTTTTTTATTTAATTTTCGTTTTTTTTTTAAAATTATTTAATTAATTATTTAATTAATTAAATAATTATTTTCACATAATTTTTTACAAAATTTTCCTATTGGTCCAAACTTGTATTTAGGCTCAAAAATACCTAAACTCAACTATTTTTCTCCAAAATTTCCAATTAATTAGTAAACATATTTTACTAATTTCAAACCATTTTCCACTAATTTTTGAGCTTTACATAATTGTTTCATAATTTTCTTTGCTCAAAGCTTAAGTAATTAGCTCAATATTACTTAATTACTTTATTATCACTTGTTGATAATTTTCTTAATTAAGACACTCCTTTATCTTCAAACTTTTGCCTTAACATTAGAATTTCCATGCCTCATGCATTATTTTATAATTTACAAGGGTATTTTCCATAATTTTTCTAAGTCATTTATGTCCCTTAGGGCATTTTCGTCATTTTGGCACTTTGGCCCTTGGGAGCTTTATCGGTGCAAGACCATAAAGCAAAAGTTGGTGACAATGCAATAATGACCTGGGGGGGGAGCACGTTTTGGAGGAGTTTTGTGGTGGAGAAGTGGTTTGAGCAAAAAGATGTGTTATGTGGTCAAAATTGAAAGTTGGAAGATTGGAAAAAGACCAAAATACCCTCACAAAAACTCTATAAATAGCAAGCTCCTCCCTTTGCATTCTTCACACCAAAATCATTTCTCTAGTTGAACTTTTCTAGAGAGAAGTTAGAGAGAGGAGCTGCGGGGAGGAAGGAGTCAGGGAATGCTGCAGTGAGCTCTAGGTAATTTTTCCCTGTATTTAGTCTTTAAAGCTTTAGGTAGTTTTAGTAGTAATGCTAGATAGATCTTTAGTTTTATTTTAAGTATTAAATTCGAAAATCATGGTGGAGTCGGAGTTACGGCAAAATTTTGGAAAGTCGGTCAAAGTAGCGAAGCTCTGGCGAAATTCTCAGATTAGGGAATAGGGGCAAAATGGTAATTTTTACCTAAAATGCCCGTTATAATGTCAAATATTGATAATGGTGATATTATCATTATAGGATATCGAAACCTTGATCTGCTGCCGTTACGCTTTGTCCGGCGTCTGCATTGTCACATTGTTTTTAAATCAACGTGCGCTTCGTCAAAACGTACCAGAATTACCGTATATCGTCAACGGAGGTACGTTCGCGTACTGTAACACTGACTCTGATGTTTATGGTATGCAAATATGTGATGATATGATGTGTGAATAGTTTGGTGCCGAAGGCAAGGCTAATCTACGTGGGTGTGCCATTAAGTCGCCGTATAAGTCGGTGAGGCCCCCATGGTAGACACTTACCTGGCCATTCTATTCGGTGCTATATGCACCGTGCCTATGGAATTGTACTTAGGTTTACCATATGTGATAGATACAACCCCGGATAGAGGCTCTGTTTAGGGTCACCGACTCGGATGGAGGCTCTGTCTAGAATCACCACTTCGGATAGGGATTCTATTAGGGTCACCGATTATACATTCACGGATAGAGACTCAATAAGGGTCACCGATTATACCCTCTTTGCTCTATGGTTATGTTCTGTCATTATTGATCATACATCTCTTTGTTATGTCATGAATATACGTCATCCGTATCTTGTTTTATTTGAGCATGAAGTTAACCGTTACCTGAGATCCAATGCGCTAAATTGGATCTCAGCTGTAGCTTCAGGGTCCGGAGAACCGAGGGCCGAGGAAAGAAGCAAGCAGGCCACGTAGAAGATCCGGTCGAAGATTTCTTTCGTTGTATCATACTTTTTGAACCACACGGTTTTGTCTGTTGTTGTATCGGCCAGGACTTACGGCATTTTATATATACATATCAGTTACTCAATCGCTCCGATGCTCTACTCTGATTATTTGAAATGATGTTTTGATAAAAAAAAAATATATACTGCTTTTGAAGAGTTGGGATGTTACACTTGAATGCCTATTTATAGAGTTTTCCAAGGGCATATTTGCACTTTTTCCAACTTAATCTAAGCCATTGGATCTTGCTTTTCAATCAACTCCAAATCCTCACCACACATGCATCAAGGCCGACCTCCATGCCCCTAATTTCAACAAAAATGACATCATCCCATGTCATGCACATGATGTCACCCCCTTGTTTAACAAGTTTCCTACCGATAAGTTCTGGTTCGGTGTTCTAATCGCGTAATCTTGAAGAATCTTAGAAATCCAAGAACTTAGCCTCAAAGGTCTATTCATCCTCTTTAGAAATATCTAGATTAACTAAATTTTTATCCTATTCAGGCATTCCGTTGCTGCAGAACATTTTCGGATAAACGTCTTGATTACGAAATCGCTTTGGGTAATGTCAACTTCGGACAAAATTACATTGAATCATAATATGTCCAGTTGTTAACAACCTAATTCAAGGATTTTGAGTTAGGATTTATTTTCTATCGGTTCTCCTTTATCCTGTTTACTTTTTCAGAAAATATCTTCTACTTTTTCAAAACTTCTCTACTAAGTCTTCTTTTTAATTTTCCTTTTGTTTTTCTTCATTTTTCTTTCAAATTTTCGGCTGCCCCCCTTATGTTGACTTGTCAAACTTTTCTTTATTAATTAATCCATGCTTTAATTCATCTAATTAGATAATTATCCCATTGGCTAATCCTATGTTTAGCAACCTTTTAGGATTAGGGATTTCCATGTACTTAATCTCACACATTTTACTTAATCTTTCTTGATTAATTAGCAAGTATATTTTATGCTAATTTAGCCACTAATCATTTGATTAAAGGGTTTTTACATAATTAACTTGAATATTCTCTTGATTCATGCTTAAATAATTAGCCAATAATTATTTATTTAATCCTCACTAATTGTTGATAATTTTCTTATTTAAGAATAATCATTTTCTCACAACTATTGAATTTGACATTGGTAATTTATGCTCTAAATCCCAAAAATTATCTAAATTAGAGACAACATATTCTCCTATTTTTAATAATTATTTTATTGCCTCTCAGGATTTATCACAGTATTTTATGGCTCATAGATCCATTTAGGGCCTTTTAGCACTTTAACTCTTCTAATTTTAATAGAAGTTGCCCTAGAAAATTAAGATAAATCCTTCAATATTTGATACCTCATATTCACCTATTTTCAATAGGTCTTATTTACTAAATTAAGATACGGATTTTTAGGGTATTACAAAAATGTTGATTCTTCTCCTTATAATTTTTATGTATTTGTTATGGAGAGTCATTTATATGAGAATTGTCCATATGGCACAATTAGTCATTATAGAAGAGATGATTTCACTAAGAAGCAAACTTGTTTTGATCATTATTCCTTTTATCATAGCGGAAGTTTAGAGCAAGAAGAGTCTTTGGGTCCATATATCAAGTATTGTTCTGATGAGATAACCCATCTTTTCACTCTTCTCCATATGTTGAGGACACACCCATGAGGAATTTGAAGAATCTTGCTTCGAAAGATTAGTTAAGGATTCCCTTCATGAATAAAAAGAAACTTGGCAAGAGATGATTTATTTTTGTGTAAGACTGAATTCTACTCAGTTGTAGTTTTTTTTTCCCTTTTGATTTCTCTTCAAGTAAATCGTATGCATTTAGTTTTATAACTAGAAGAAGATATAGGATTTCTGTTCTACTGGATCATGAGAATCAAAATTGCACCCAACCTATAAATATAAAAAAAAAAGAAAATATAAGTCAAGTTGAGAATGAATGGTAGTGGTTTTCAGAACAAGTCATAAATATCAAAAAAGAATAATGGAATTATTAATAATTGATGAGTTGGTAATATATAAGTGAATGAATTATATAGTTGAAGAAAAAGCTGGGAAGTTGGGAACCTGTGCCAAAAAGCCAAGGACGTAGACAGTTAATATATCAATGTTGTGCTTCAAATGCAAAAGTTGCAGAATTTGTGCCTTTAATTCTCAATCAAGATATCTTCTATATAGCATCTTTTCTGAGCACAAGGACACGTAGGCCATGCCATATGGCATCATAATTTCTGGCCAACTAACTTTATGCATTCAAATCATTTTGGTTTAGCGTGAATATTGGAGTCCAAGAAAAACAACCCACGAATTAACGTTTAACGATCGATGCGTAATGTTACAAGTCTTATATCGAGGAACCTCATGAGAAGTGGGGTTTTTAAGTTTAAAGGGTTCTCTCTCTCAACTACTGATTGACTGATCTCTTAAGAAGGACTTTCGTTTTAGATAGGTGCTTGTAACATATGTAACTAGGTTAAACCTGAAAATTAATGAGTGATTAAGGATTATTGAACTCTTCGAAATGAGCAATTCAAATCTCAACTGAGGATACCTTAAAGAAACAATCTAATTAATATTGTCTTAATTATGGTTATAAATATTTTTGTTAAGATATAATTTAACAATAGCTATATAAATTATTGTTGAAATTAAACATATATATCGTACTGATGATTAGTAAATACTTGTCATCTGAACTTGTACTAACAACAACTGTATCGATTTTCAATGATGGTTGACAAAAAAGACATGAATTAATAATGACGATTGATCATTGTTGTTAGGATATTACCATTGTTTGCATAATCATTGTTACACACACACACATTATATATATATATATTTGAGGATTATTTCACCAATAGTTATAACTATAATCTTCCCTTGATGAACTGAAAATCTCAGGATTTTTCAGTAGAGCATGAACAAATTTCACCGCAGAGGCAAGATAAAAGGGCATGAAAGATAGACACGTTAAAATCACCTTGGTGGTATATATTTCTTAGGGCTCAAGTTTTAGAACTCCAAAATTATGGGTCTTATTGCTGCCTAACTCCATGTGTTGAAAAAGAAGCACGTACACTTTTTATTTTTTTAACGCTTCGTATCGCTAAATTCTCCCTCTCTCGTTAATTTCTTTCTTCTTTAATTTGTCCTTGTTTTTTCAAACTTTTTATCAAATTGCACATAGATTTGACACTTTGTTCTGGCTTTTCATGTCCCAAGAGATCAGATATGTATATGTGAGGTTGCAGCTAGCTGGCTATATATCCCTCACTCTGCTTGAAAAGATATGAAGTATTAGATTCCATGCACACGACATGAAGAGAAGCACAATTTCTTCTCTATAATTCCACTCAAAAGATGCCCTCTAACCCATCACCAAAAAAAAAAAAAACAAGTTCCCTCCATGGGAATAATTAATCTGGAACAAAACATGAAGAACATAACCATATTCCTGCCTATATGGTTTCTTAATATAGAACTCGTGGCCTAGAATAAATTAATTTTCAACAGTCACGGACACATATATAGTGTCTTTATGGGAGAAACTATTCTGGAATAGTGTGCTTCTGTTGAACAGGATATATCAGTCAAAAGAAAGCAAAAGAAAAGAGCATCATAACCATTAAACTAATGTCAAAGCTGGTTGCTTAAAGCGCTTGTGATGTGATTTTTGCAGAATTTAATCTTGCTTTCTTGCCACTTATTCTAGAATATTATTTATATATACCTAAGCCTAGCTAGTTCTGTGGTGTATCACTCTATTTGCAAACATAAGAGCTTTATTTGTTTTCTTTCTGCCCCAAAAAAAGTACAAAGGGGTTTGAAGAAGCAGCTTCGCTCTTCTTCCCTCAGAGTTCTTCTGAGCTTAATTTCATCATTTTTTGCTGAAATCATGAGTAGTTGTGATGAATGGAAGCCTTTTCTAGTTATGATAGCTATCGATTTCGCTTTCGCAGTAGTGAATATTCTGCTGAAGAAATCTCTTCAAGAGGGAATGAACCATTTGGTTTTCATCACTTACAGGTTGACAACTTCAAGTATTTTTCTAGCACCAATCGGCTACTTTTGGGAAAGGTATATATGTATACGTTATATATATGTAGGCCCTTTCCATTCCTAGATTTGGTAGCTTTTATTTCTATTTCTAGAACTCTATGAATTATATGCTTATTAGAAACTTTCCCTTTAGCATAATGATCATATGAAAGATCTTATAACTTGAAAACCATTTTTCGTTCACTGTTGCAGACAAGGCAGACCAAGGCTCACATTTAGAATTTTATGTTACCTCTTTCTCAGTGCCATTGTTGGGTTAGTTCTTATTTGTAAACCCCAAGTTTTGTTTTTTTGTCATTTGATTTCTCTGTTAACTTTGGAATGAAATGTTGATGAGAGGTTGATATTATTTTATTTGTAGGGCATCAGTGACACAGTATTTTTTCCTTCTGGGAATTCAATACACTTCTGCAACCTTTGCTTGTGCCTTTATTAACATAGTGCCTGTGATCACATTCATCATGGCATTGCCATTTGGGTATGTATATACAAATCTGGATCCTTAAAATTTTCTAAGAAATTGATAGAGTTTGTTTCACAAAAAGTAAATGCTTATAGTGCATTCAAAGATAGATGGAGGAGAAAAAGAGATAATATGTATAAGCGTGTGTGTGTGTGTCAGAATGCATGAATGTAGAAATTCGAATTTCGTGTGGGACGTCAAAGACTCCATCAACCAAAATGAATTTGGCCGTTAATTTCTTAAAAATCAAGATTCAAATTCTAGTAAGCACACGTGACACAGACAGAATAACACGGATAGATGATCATGCAATACCTTCATGTCACACGTCAAACATGTACAACGACACTCCTTTTTCCAAAGTATCAATGCTTGACAAGTAACTACCACCCAAATAGGTTCTGTGCTTTATGTATTGCTGATTATATACACACACACATATAATCCCCATACAGGTTAGAGAGTGTGAACATAAAATGCAACAGTGGAAGGGCAAAGATCCTAGGAACAGTGGTATGCATTGGAGGGGCATTGATGTTGACACTGTACAAAGGAAGCCATTGTTCAGTTTTGATTCTTCTTCTTCATCATCAGCACCAATAACAAAAAGTTCGACTGCAATAAAGTTGGCAGTTTCACATGTGAATACTGAGAAATGGACCTTTGGTGTAATAGCTTTGATCTTGGGGACACTGTTTTGGTCTTCATGGTTTCTTGTGCAATCAAAGATAGGCAAAAGGTTTCCTTGTCAGTATTCAAGCACAGCCATCATGACCTTCTTTGGTGCCATTCAATCTGCTGCTCTTAGCTTAGCCACTGGAAGGAACTTGTCCATGTGGGTTCTCAAGGGAAAGATGCAAATCATCACTGTTCTGTTTTCTGTAAGTTCATATATCTATCCTATATATATATATATATATATATATATATATATATATCTTCAAGTCCCATGTTGAATATCAGTTCAACTCATTTGAATTCATGACAGAAAATACATACTCACTCTGACTGGTCTTAAACGTAGGAGCTTGATAATTAATTTACTGAGATTAAGAAAGTTACTGAACTTAGTTATTCATAAAAATGTGTGTTAGTTTCCCTAAAGACCTCTTAATCATTTACATTGGAAGCTGCTTCCATTGATGTGATGTGATCTCTTTTAATATATGTGCAATTACTAGGGATGGTTTAGAGCCCACTTAAGGCATTAAATTACTCATTAGATCCTTAATATAAAATATATTTGAGAGTTGATCTTGGTCTTAAATATAAAACATTGTTTTCATATTTGTCAATGTTTTGCTAATTTACCCCTATTAATGCTCCCTCAACCATAATTAAAGAGGTGAGGGAAAGAGGGAATTAAAGAGATAAATAGGGTGTTTTAGAAAATACATGTCATATTAACTAACTTCCTTAATCTAATTAAATTTGTTAAATATGTCTTATATTAAGGACAGAAGAGTATTCAATATTATTTGTTGGCTTGGTAGGGCTGCTTTGATATTGTTTGCTGGCTTGTTAGAGTCAAACTAGCATAATAAGGATGGTTCAGAAAAAAAAATTATAAATTTGGGAGATAAAATGGATTCAAATCAAGATTTAGGATGAAAACAAACATACCTCAATTAGCTCCTATACTTAATTAGAATTGAAGGGAGTATATTACATTTTAAAAAAATTTAAATGGAATAGAAAAAAGATGTACATTAAGATGAGATACATCCCACTTAATTTTATGTTTTTTCCTGAATGCCTGAATGTAAATGGCTAAGTGAAATTCAAATTCTAGTTTTTGGTTGAGGAATATGGAACTTGGATCCGGTACGCATTCTACAAGACTATCAACCGATAAATAGAAGATTTGAATTGCAAAATAAGAAAAAAAAATTGAAATTTACAAGATTTTTGGTGGCTAGAAAATGGAGATGGAACTTTTTAAGGCTGCAGGCTGCTGTTTTTCTGATTTTGAGAATCTTGCAAGGAAAAAGAAAAGGGAAAGGAAAAGGAAAAAAAGAAAGATAGAAAAGCATCTTACAAGGATCTTGGGAAATGAAGAGACAGGAATTTAGTAATATGACTAAGATTTCATTAGGTCCAAGCGTGTTTTGTGAAGTGAGATATCCATGTGTCTCAGATTCTTTTATTTTTAACCCCCCCCCCCCCAAAGAATCTGATTGGAACCATAATTTCTGGAGTAAAGCTCTGTTTTTCATAAAAAATGACCCCTAAGAAATATTTTGATTTCATTTTGGTCCTTCAAATTTGAAAATGGATGCAGGGAATGGTAGGATCAGGATTGTGCTTTGTGGGAATGTCATGGTGTGTGAAGAAGAGGGGTCCAGTATTCACTGCAGCTTTCAGCCCTTTTGTTCAGATTATGGCAGCCATGATCGATGTCCCTCTCTTGCATGAACAGCTTAATCTTGGAAGGTATTTCACTTCTGTGCTAATCATGCATATACATATTCACAATGTTTGTGTTTTAGGATTCTCTCCAAGCTTAGGTCAACACAGGATCATGGTATTACTGGCCAAAAAAAAGATCATGTTATTAAAATCCAACTCGAGTTTGGCCAGTTAGATTGGTAAACCAATGAACCAATCTTATGGCAGGACCAGTCAAGAGTTTTGGACAAATCCATCGAGTTGGATTTTATATTTTTCCTCCTTATTGAGCCTAAAATGACGTCATTTTGAGTTTAAAAAGAAAAAAAATAGTAGTTTGTCAAATTTGTGCTTTAACAACTCTGTTTTGTTAGATTATGAATGATATTCACACACACACAAATGTTTTATTTAAGTGTGGATTAATATTTTTTTTAATTTAAAATTACTTTTTAGGGTTAGGGTTATATATAAATATTTTGACATATTTTAATTACATTATATTATTTTAATTATGATTGGGTTTACCTTGATTGAACTACGATTAAACCACTGTTCCTTAAATTATTACCTTGACCGGTTTAGCGAGTCGATTTTCAGTATTTTGCGTATGACGGAAAGACTCTTTTGATAAATATAGTTTGTTTCTTATAAATAGGCATAGATGTTATAATTCTCTTATCCTTTAAGGTTTAAATTTGCACATGCACTTAGAGATCATTAATTAATGTAATATATTACTCCACATGAACTAAAATACCATGGCAATTGTTTGAAGAGAGGGGATGAAACATCATTGTAGTAGATAGTTGTGGAGGGGAAAATAAACCAAGTATCCAAACTCTAGAACAAGTTTTTTTAGTAGAAACTAAATGTTTCATTCATCAAGAGAAAGATTCCATTGTAACATGTGTTGACTTTCTAATAATTATCCGCCTCGCTCCCTACAACAGATAATAATAGTTTTGAAACAAGACTTAAACCTAATCATTGTGATTATTACAAAGACTGAAAACCTAGAACTGTTATAGGATTTTAGTCTGGTTTTGAAACTGATTACTGTTTATCAATCATTTTTGCTTACCGATGGTCATTGAACTAGCTAGTCAGTTGATGGGTTTTATCTGATTAAACAATGATAAATAAATTAACTATTACATGGATTATCTAATCATTGTATGCAGTGTATTGGGATCCATACTGGTGATGCTGGGGTTATATATTCTTCTGTGGGGAAAGAACAGGAGATGAAGAACAAGATGACGAAGCTGGTCCAAGAAGCTGAAGAAACCAAAGAACAAGACCCACCAATTCAGCAACAAATCACAGTTTAATTCATTTCAAGTGTTCCATTTCATACAAATCAAGTTTCAAGTTTCCATACATTTAATGTTCAAATTTATGAGATTCACTAATAACAAGGTTTGATCCTTCTGTGTCTTCCTTCTTATTTGTTCATAAATTATTTTTGTAAACAGAAACATCGTCTATATATTTTTACTCGGTTCGATCGATCAACAGTGAGATGTATATACTTGCCTATTTTGGAATTATGTCATTTCAGTTTTGTATTTGTGATTGCTATATCCACATTGAAAAGTTGCATAATAATTCAAATTTTCGAATCCTTTTTACGCGAATCTTTATTTAAATTATAGATTAGCCAAAGTGACTTTAGAGTGGGTTTAGTCTATTCATGATGCGTTTGGTCGTTGATGAGAGAGACAAGGAAAGAAACTCAAAAGGAGAGGCGGAGAAAGAATAGAGTGTGTGATTTGTTTTGGGGTAAAAAAGATAAAGAAAGAAAATAAATAGTGTAAATTGTTCGAATTTTTTTATTGAATAATTGACATATTAGTGGCATATCATTTTCATACATTTATTTGAATATTGATCAATATAAAATGTACTCCTCCCACTACTACAAGAAATGGATTTTACTTCCCTAAAAAATATATGTTTTTTATAGGAAAAAACTTTAAAGCCTATAACTCCACAAGTATACGGGCCGTATCAAGTAATAAAGTGATAAGAAAAGTATCGTTCCCACGAGGACTTAGTATCACAAACTTGATTAGGCATTAATTTCACAATTTCGTTTAAGTTGAGCAAACTAGATTGAATTTAATTAAAAGAAAAGAAAATCAAAATAACAAACTACTAAAATAATCGAACGAGCAACCTAGAGTCACTAATCCCTTGTTTGTTCTTAGATTTTATCCCCACTAAGCTAATTTTGACTTAACTTAATTAGCTAATCTAGAGTATTAATGTCTATAAATGCCTTCCGGTCCACTTATATACCTACCTTAATTAATTATGCAATATCTCACACAACTAAATAAGATGCGTTTTAAGCCGGGTTCACTCTAATTTGATTATGCGGAGCTTCTAGGTATATGCCTATCCTAGACGCAAATTAGATTAAAACCTAATTTCACATTAAATTTAAACCTAATTCCACATTATTTATCCCAAGGTCAATTTAGGATTCCCTCTTCCAAGTTCAACCCTAGATCCCCAAAACATGCTCAATGGTGGCCAATCAATAAGCAATAGCAATAAACACAGGATTAAATAAACTGAATTAAATTAAGCAAAACTAATCAATAGGAATAATCTCTAAAACCCAAACAAGTTCATAGGTCCTCTAGGTTGAAAAGAGAATTAGCCACACATGGCTATAACAAAATCTATAACAAAAAGATAAGAATTCGGGTCGTGGAGATGATGAAGAGATCCAAAACACTCAGCCTCTACTCCTCCGCTTCTTCGTTCCTTCTCGTTCTGCGTCTCTCGATCTGCCCTTCTATGTTGAATTCCTTTCTCTATTTATAAACATATGGCTGGGGTCCAAGGCTTTTGTATGTGTGTGTTGGGTCATTCTTCCTTTTTGCGTGATCTGATCCTTTCTTTAATAAAGGATATGCAATATCCTTTTGAGATCTCCAATCACCTTCATGTGCGTGATCTCGCTTCCTTAATTTGTTTTGTGTGAGACCACCAAGTTTGGTGATTGCATATCCTCTTAATTGCTCTAAATCAAATAATATTTCTGCACAATAAAAATAGGATATGAGTAGATTTTATGTCGATTTATTCTTTGATCCTAAGTTTGATTCAATGATGGAAAAGTATACAAAACATAATTAAATAGGTATATAATATTAACAAATCCAACTAATTATATCCTTAAATATACACCTATTTAATTATAAAATATATACTTATCAGTTTTTCAAAAAGGGGAGTAAAAAAAAAACGCGATGGCATTTTTGTAATTATGTGCGGGAATTTTGACATATCAGGCGCCTCTTTAACAAAAAGCAGACGCAAAAAGTAACTTTTGGCATCATCATCACTACAAAAAAAAGCGGATTACCACGAATTACCGTGAAATTACCCATGAAATTAGTGGGTAAAATTACCAGAGAATTACCCACGAAATTTCGTTGGTGAATGAAATTACCGACGAAATTCCGTGGGTAATTGTCAAGATAATTAAAATTAAAAATTCCGTGGGTAATTCCGTTGGTAATTAAAATTACCGACGGAAAATTTCCGTCGATAATTTTGCCAAGCATAATAAATTGATTTTTACCACAATTAAAAATTGCCCACGGAATTACGTTGATAATTTCGATTCTGAAAGCGAAATTATGTGGGTAGTTCCGTCGATAACTTTTACCTACTACGAATTACGTGGTAATTTAAATGGAATTTTTCCGTCGGTAATTCTATGGGTAATTCGCGGTTTTTTTGTAGTGAATTAGAAAAGAGATACCAAAAGTTTACTTTTGGCATCCTAATTTTAAAAAGGAACGCCAAAAGTAGAGCTTTTGACACCAAGAGCACTACTTTTGGCGGCCCTTTTAGAATTGAGAAACCGAAATGGTCTTTCGGCATCCTCAATTCAAAATTGGGACGCCTAAAGTCACTCCTCCCTCCTTTCTCTTTCATCTTTATTACATAACCTCCTCTTCCTCCTTCTTCTTCTGGACTCCTCTTCTCATTCCATGTGCTCCAAGTCAAGAGCGGACGAAAGGGGGCTAAAGGTGGCCCCTACCCCTACTAATTTTTTTTTTTTAAACAACAACATGAAGTTAGTGATGGATGGTCATATATACATGATCAAATACGAGGGGCTATTGTAAAAGAAAGAGGTGATGGGGCCCTTTGGCTTCCATTGCTTTCATATATTTTAAAAAATAAAGAATATAATAATAAAGAAGTGAGGCCCAAAACCTTTAATTATCCCCAAACCCCACTTATTGCTTATGACAAATTTCGAGAATAAATAAAGTACTCAAAATTACTTCTTTTCATTAGATTTTCTTTATGAAATTTATTGTACATGATTTTATCTTTCTAATGATACTATTTTTACACCGATTAGAGAATATTTTAGGGTTAGAATTTTGAGTAAGTTTTAAGTTTTGTTAAAAGATTCTTTGTGAGAATATATAGATGATGACTAATAGTTAATTTTAATCATTTACTTTTGTTATTAATAATATTTCTAAAATCATATTGGTCATGAAATAATCCATACTCTTTGTAGGTGATTATAATGGGGAAGAGTGCTACTATTGATAATTATTTTAAGAGAAATAATAGTGAGTCTTTGCCCTTGTCTACTTCTAATGTTGAATTGTCAAATGTGCTCCAAGTTGAGCTATTTGACCAGTGGGCATAAAGCTTCCCCTCCTGTACACCTTCGTCTCTCTCCACTCTCACCTAATGGTCTCCCTCTCCATCCCTTATGGTGACGGAGAAGCACCAACAACGATGAAGGACGACGAGCCACCAACGACGGCGAAGGACGACAAAACACCAGCGATCTCCATAGTTACGTTCCTCAAATTTTCCCTTTCCCTTTCCTTCAACCACCACCAACCTCGACGACGTCGTCGAGCCTCCTCCGCCCCCAGTGTTCATTTTTCTAAGTTTTTCATCGTTTGAGCCTCCTCCACCCCCTAGTGCTTCGAGGTTTGTGCTTCGTTCTCATTCTGTCTCTCTCTAATTTTTCCAAGTTCTCCTTCCTTTGTTTTAATGTCTGGTACTATTCTTTAATGCTAGAGTTCTTTCATCTCACCGTTAAAAGAAGGAGAAGACTTCAATCGATAAGACAAGGATCCTAAACAAACCTCTTTTCCCGATAGCACTCTCTGTCTCGTCTTTTTCTTGCCGACAAACAAGACATTTCTCAGATGAATACTACTCTTACTTCAAATTTGTCTGATGATAACGCCTTTCGTCATAGTTGATCTCCTTTGATCCATGTCGGTGCTTTCTTTGGAAGACTTCGGAAGGTTCCTCATGACAACGCTTTCTCCTATCTTTGAATTTTTTTTTTTAAAAAAAAAGAATTACGGCATTTGTTTAAAAAAGGGACGCCGTAGTCTCTCACGGTGTCCCTTTTTTAATGGACGTTGTTTCCAGACTTTACTACATTAAGCTTACATAGGTGTCCTGTAACAACCCGACTTTTCACAAGCGGTATAATTTATTTTTTTAAAACATCATTTCAAAATCATCGAGTAGAGCATTTGAGCGGAAAGAGTAAGCGATATATATTTATAAACTACCGTAAGTCTAGTGGTTACAACTACGGTACAATAACAGAGTATTTCAAAAACAGATAATAACAAAAGGGAAGGCTTCCGCGAAACATCGAAAGGAAGCCTTGACCCGTAACATCTACGCGAGGCGCTTGTCTCTCCCTGGTCCTCGGTCCTCGGGAGCGATGCTATATTAAGGCCGAGATCCGCACCGGATCTCGAGTAGCAGTTAACCTCATATTTACTGGACACAACATATGGACCACAGACAATCATATCAACAACGGTATATGTGCACTCATTGCCCAAAAGCATGCATACATATATCGCCCAATAGCATGTATACATATATCGCCCAAAAGCATGCGAGATATATCGCCCATAGCAAAACATGAACATATAAACAAGACATAGACATACCACGAGCTATAAGCTATCACATACAATACACCTAGCACATACATGCATACCATAAACATCGATTAGTGTTACGATGACGCGAACGTACCTTCGTTGACAGACACGGTATTTCTAGCACGTTTCTAAAACCTGTACTTTTACGGAAAATCGTGAAAACGTCCAACAATGGCACTTGGTATGCGTGACGTGATAGACAGATTTCGACGTCCTATAGGAGTAATATCACTTTCATTAGTGATTTGGCATTATAACGGCATTTTAGGTAAAAATTACCATTTTGCCCCTATACCCTAATCGGCGGAATTTCTTGACTTCGTTACTCTTACAAATTTTCTTCCCAAAATTTCGCCAGAACTTCGACGCAATTATGATTTTCAAAACTCTAGACTAAAATAGCCCTATCATATCGAAGACTAAAAGCTCTGGTCATAGGAAAACTTACCCGAGCTTCACGTTGAATTTTCCGAGCTCCTCTCTCTTCTTTCTCTCTCAAAATCAGCTCTTGCTTCTCAAATGTGAGAAAAACCAAAGGGGAGGGTGGGTATTTATAGAAAAGGAGGTAGGGTTTCGTAACTCGGATCAACTTTGTGAGAAGCGATCCGGACCGTCCAAAGCAACTTTTCAAAAAACCCTTTTTCCCTTCTTTGCATTCACACTTGAACGAAATTCAGGCCCAAAAATAAAGGGTTTGGCCAATGGGAGGTGGCCACGTGTCACCTTCCGAAGCTTTCAGGCCGATTTCTCGATCGGTACCGATTCGCGTGATTTCGGAAAAATCTCAAAATTCTGGATTTACAACTTTGAAAACATATTCTCACTTAGTAGAAATGTCCAAGTTAACCTATATTTTGATTCCATATAGGGCTCCATCAGTCCGATTGAGTCTTTCTCGAAAACGTGTCCAAACGCGTCGGTGTCGAAACTTGTTTTCAGAAACACCCATCTCTTCAGAAAAATTCACTGAATCCAAATATGTTCATGAAAATTCCCAATTCTTTTCCAAATGTCACAACATAACCTTTTCGTCCTCTTGGCTATCGGCCTTTTCTCGTAATTTCCTATTTCGTCTTATTAGGAAAAAGCACAAACGGCTTGAACTAACTTGCAAAGAGTCTAACGGAAGATAAAACCCACTGATTAATATTTTACCTTGACTTTGGGAATCCCATTCCTAGATCTCTAGATAGGATCCGTTTCCTATTTCCCATTTTACTATTCACATAATTTTACTTTAATTAATTATATTAATAAAATAATAAACTTAACTTATCAACTAAGTTTTCTATTTTTATTTCTTATTTATTTATTTATTTATTTTTTCGTTTTTTCTTTTATTTTCTGCACTTTCTTTTTTAATTAATTATTTAATTAATTAAATAATTATTTTACATAATCTCTTACAACATTTTCCTATTGGTCAATTTTTGCATTTAGGCTTAAAAATACCTAAACTCATCCTTTTTCCTTCAAATTTTCCAATTAATTAACCAATATATTTATGCTAATTTTTAGCCATTTATCACTAATTTTGGAGCTTTACATAATTATCTCCGAATTTTCTATACTTGTGCTTAAGTAATTTGCTAATAAATACTTAATCACTCGATTATCACTGCTTAGTAATTTTCTTAATTAGAATACCGCATTACCCCTTAACCTTTGATTTAACATGAGATTTTTCATGCATTACGCATTATTCGCATTTTCCATAATCGCAAGGGTATTATGGTCATTTCCTTACTTTTTGAGTATTCTTCTACAATTTCTCCAAGTTTGTAACTTAATAAATTACCTAAATTAGGGACAATATCCTTCCCTATTTTAAATAGATTTTTACTTGCTTCTTTTATAGCTTTCACAGGGTATTTATAACCCACAATGTATTTAGGGACCTATTTGCAAATTCCCAAACGTTTTAGGGACCTAATTGCAATTTATCCAATTTCAAGAGAAATTACCTTAACAACAAGGTAAACTCAATACAAGGTGTTTGAAACCTCATATTCACCTTTTTCCTAAGTTATTTACTCCTCCCGGGGTATTTTGGTCATTTGGCACTTTGGCCCTTAAATTCCTAATTCAAATTTCGGGGTATTACATGTCCCCCCGAAAATGGACGTAGAAAGAGCCTAAAAACATACGTTAAAAGTATTTTCTGTAGAGTGTTCTGTCCTAAAGTGCATTACATAGTAGGTCATACATTTAGGACCAAAGGTAGTATATTATTTAAGAGTCATGAAAAAGTAATGCGTTTAAAAAAAAAAAAGAAAAAAGATATTTTCATTGTAATCCTTGCTTTGGTCCCTTGGACCTTAAAATTAGTAGTATGTTTTAATGACTGACGTAATTAGACAATGGTTCTATAATGTTTGTCTAGCTTCTAAATTTGAGTTATTAGTAATATCTAGGTCTCATATAATTTGAAAGTAATATTTTAAAAAGAGGCATGTATGAAATTACTCAAACATCCTTTGATCATGTTGTAAAACGGTTTGACAATTTTAAATATTTTATTAAAATACTAAAATTTTAATATTTTAAAATTTTTATTATTTACAAGTCATCTTCAACAATATAAAATTGCTCTCAATTTTTTTAAAAAAATTATCTAAAATCCCTTGTGATAACTTAAGTTTAAAGAACTTATTGATAATTAGTTTTCTTATGTAATACTCCTCCGGTCCTAATTATAAGACATATTTAATGATTTTATTAAAGAACTTATTGATAATTAGTTTTCTTATGTAATACTCCCTCCGGTCCTAATTATAGGACATATTTAACAGATTTTGGGAGATTAAGAATAGGAGTTAAATTAGTTAATTTTACTCATTTTCCTAAAATGTCCTTATATAAATTTTAAATGACATCAATATCTAAGATACTTGGGCTCTATTCCTCAACGGATGGTTAGCGCATGGGATGGTTAGCTTTTGGGTATTTTAGATATTGGCAGCGTCAATAAAATACCACCATTGCCAATGCCAAAGAAATTGATGTTCCTTTAATTTGTTTTATTATTGTTTTTAATTATTATGAAAAAATTATTAATAGGTGTATTTTAGGAAGAAATTGACAAAAAATAGAATGTTGTCCTATAATTAAGATCAAAATCGACTCAAATGTTGTCCTATAATTAGGACCGGAGAAGTACTTCTATGTAATTTTCCTAAAACTTAGATGTCATTCCCATATAGAATTTACATTCATATTTCCTCTCATGAGAAGATTTTTCTTTTAGCATACTTCAATATTGAAGCCAAAATAATCGTGCAAATTGGCTTATTTGCCAAGTGCATGATATGAAAGATGACTCCCTCTTATCCTCGCCTAGTGGAAGAGACATAAAGCAAATGGCCAGAAAAGCTAAAATGCCTAATATATATATATATACACACACACACACATACAATACATGCTTTGGGTATAAAGTGAAAAGTTATTTTATAAAGTCAATAGTTTTATCCTCATGATAACACAACTAACAAAATTAATAGGAATTTTGTCCCTCATCTGGGTGTATGAAAATGTAATAATGCTTAGCTAAGTGTATAGATTTTACTTTTCACTTTTCTCGATTTGTGCATGTCATCCTTGCAAAGGGGCCATACTAATCTTCTCTGTATGATTCCAATTTTATCGAATGTCCCTTAAGGGACTTACTTTTCACTTTTCAACTTATGCTTAGCTTAATTTAAGTAACGTTAAGTAGTTTCTTTATCGGATGCTCTTACACATTCTTTCAAATGATGTTATTAATTATTTTAACTTCGTTGAAACAATTTTTGAATAATTTAGATTATTAGGAGGAGGAAATTAAGTGGAGAAAACCCATTCTGAGTTTGTATAACTAGTAGACAAAGTATTAAATTTTTTAATCTGCTTCTCAATTTATGATTAGAGGGAGTACCTTTTTTTTTTTTGATTTACCGCTGAAGCTTTGAAAAAACAAAACAGAGCTATGGTTCCATACGCAAGTTGTCATAAAGAGATAAATGACTTTTACACATAAAAATTAAAGAACCTAATAATTATTTTGAGGATAATACAAATTATTGAAAATAGTTGACATTGAATTTAAAGGAAAGCCCACCACAATTATATAATAAAAACATCGGAATACATTATAGCAATGATATTACATATACATACCATCTATATAATATTATTGGTATGGTATTCATCAATCACTATCATGCTTAAGATCCATGAAAAACTCACTCACCTGCTAAAATGTATACTCACAAACCATTGTTATTGATAATTGGATGGGAAAGCAGTAATAACTTGTTCAAAATTTTAATGAAACAAATAACATATATAATAGTAAGTATAATTAATACTTTGACCCTCCACTTTCACTTAGCTAATGAATTAGGCAATTGCTTCAATCAGAATGTCCAGAATGATGATGATCACCATCATCGCTTTTGGATATTTCATTTTCTTCTTCTTCCCATGCTTCCCGGCCTTATGGTGGCGGCCGGCTCGGTAAAATCCGAGATCTCAACGTTCACGCCGGGATCATGAGCTTGGTAGCTCCCACTAAACATGATTGAGTTGTTAACAGCCTGAAAATTGCTGTTCACATAAGTGCTCAATTCCTCCTCTTCAGGCTTCCCTGAGTGATGGCCGGCGGCCGGCTTGTTGTTGTCGACTTTGCTTTTCAAGGTGGCGCCGTCGTTGGTGCCGGCGAGGGTGATGATCTTAGCACCACCTTCGTCATCGTCATCTTCTTTGTAGTGACCTGATTTGTGAAAATTAGCCACACGGCTAGTGATAGGAAGTGACCATCTCTCCAATAATATCTCTATCCAGCTGCTTATGCTTCTCACCTTCTGGGGTGAGATTTGATGATTCTGATGAAGGCATAATTAACTGAAATGAATGAGATTTCTTCTTCTTCTTCTTCTATGTATATTGATGAGGACAGGTGAAATTCTAATGAATGGGTGTGATATTTTTTATATTAGATAAGTGGCTGGGAATAAAGTTGATGGAATCACTTGAATGTCAATTCAAGTATAAATTTGTGATGATTTATTCCAAAGGAAAAAAAAAAAGGTGAGAGATTCAGGAATTGCTTGAGAATGAGTTTAACTCATATCCTTTTGTAACTCTTATGCTTGCCCAAGTGATAAATAATTTAAAAACACGAATATTGGTGAAATAAACATTATATATATTCTTCTTCTTCATCAAGTTTTTAATTTTTCGGATTCAAATATGATCAAAACTTAATCTCATAAAAGAATTTATTTCTAATCTGTGCATGACCTCCTCCAAAGTAGAGAGAGATTCTACTTGATTGAGGCTTATTGATCTTTTTGAACTTAAAAGGTTGCAATTAAATCTTAGAAGCCAAAGAATTGGAGATATTAGATTAAGTACTCCTTTCGGTACTTAATATAAGACATGTTTATAATTTGATTAGATAATTAAGAAAGTTAGTTAAAATAGTTAATATGACATGTATTCTTTAAAATACCATAATCATCTTCCTTAATTATCTAATTTTCTCTCCTCCTTGATTATTGTCAAATGAGCATCCATAAGGATAAATTAAGAAAAAATTGACAAATATAAAAACTATGTCTTATATTTGAACCAAAATATTTTTTAAATATATCTTATATTAAGGACCAAAAGGAGTATTTATTTACCACAAAACCAATAATTGTGTATTTATAACGCTTAATTATTGTCTAGATATTTAATTTGATCTCACCCTACCAGTTCCTATGTTACTTTGATTTTAACCTTTAATTAATCCAACACATATGAGCGTTTGCGATGTGACAATTATTGTGATCTCATTTTCTTTTTTGTAACATCCCAACTTTTAAAAAGCGGTATAAATTTTTTTAAAACATCCTTTCAAAATGATCGAGTAGAGCATAGGAGCGATTGAGTAAGCGATATGTATATATAAAAAACGCAAGTAAGTCGGCTAATTACAACGGTGATACGAAACCACATGGTTCAAAAGTATATAACAAAAGAAAGGCATTTGGAACAACAAAACGGAAGTCTTGGTAGGTCTTCTACTCGGGCCGCTTGCCTCTCTCCTCGGTCCTCGATCCTCCGAACACGCTAGGTTAGAGGCGAGATCCGATGCATGGGATACTCAGGTAGCAGTTAATCTCATATTTACATACTGTGACATATGCATTACATACATTCACATCACTAACAACATAAGTATCACATACGGCCAAGCGCATCCCAATAGCACATGGCCCCGAGGGATGTGTGGCCCTTAGCAATGTATTCTAACGTACATAAAATGTGTGGCCACTTAGCAACGTATGGCCCTTAGCGTTTGGCCCATAGCGATCGAATCCCAATAGCACATATAATGTGTGGCCCTTAGCAACGTGAACATATCAACGATTACATAACATATCACAGTTTGACGCCATTTTGATTTTCGAAAATAAAGACTAAAATAGCCCTCCCATATGATACCCAATCATACTTGAAAATTTAAAGGCTATTACAGCATTATAACACTACTTGTGAAAGAACTACGAAGACTTGAACTTTCGGGGACTCGATCCCTACCATGTTTCTACCTCGTGAGGCATATATTTCAATGCAATGAGGCCTAAAAACAATAGTAGGAATCTCACTCCCTACTTGCTAAATCTATCTAACAATTCTACCAATTCTAGAGAACTAAAGGCAGAAAGACTTACTAGTTGAAGACTTCATGTAGAACTTTCCCCGGAGCTTCTCTCTCAGAATCCTCTCTCTAGATTCGAAAATCTCAAGAGGAAATGGTGTGAAAAACCAAAGGGAGGGGTGGGGTATTTATAGAAAAGGAGGTAGGGTTTTGGAACGCATTTACGAAAATACCAACTTCTTGAGAAAAATTCTTTGATTCCAAATATGTCAAAATAAATTCAAACTCATGCCTAGATGTTGAGTTAGAATTTATTTTCATATATCCAAAAATATACCTATATGCATTTTTCCACTATTTTGTTTTATTAGAAATGCACAAACGACTTCGAAATTTTCTCCAGGAAGAGTATAACGGAAGACAAAATTCACTGATCATTATTTTTCCTGACTTTGGAAATCTCATTCCTAGATCTCTAGATAGGATCCGTTTCCTAATTATTAAATTACTATTCACCCTTTTTCACTTTAATTAATTATATTGTATTATAATGCAAGTTGCAACTTATAATATCATGATATTTTACAAGATTTTCCTCCCAAATTTGTCAAACATTTCGGTCAAAATCTGGTCCCTTTTTATTTAATTTTCGTTTTTATTTAATTAATAATTATTTAATATTATATAAAATAATTATTTAATAATTATTTTATATAATTTTTACAAAATTTCCCTATTGGTCCATACTTGATTTTAGGCTCAAAAATACCTAAACTCAACTATTTTTCTCCAAAATTTCCAATTAATTAGTAAACATGTTTTACTAATTTTAAAACAAAAATCACTAATTTTTGAGCTTTACATAATTATCTACGAATTTTCTTTGCTTATGCTTAAGTAATTAGCCCAATATTACTTAATTACTTTCTTATCAATAGTTGATAATTTTCTTAATTATCACACCTCATTACCTCATGACTTTTACCTTTGACACATTTGTTTCAATGTGTTATATTATCTTAGCATCTATGGGGTATTACGGTCATTTCAATACTTTTGGGTATTCTTCTACAATTTCTCAAGTTTGTAACTTAATAAATTACCTAAATTAGGGACAATATCATTCCCTATTTCAAGTATATTTTCTTGCTTCTTTTATAGCTTTCACGGGAGTATTTATAACCCATAATGTGCTTAGGGACCTATTTGCAAATTCCCAAACTTCTAGGGAGATTACCCCTAACAGCATGGTAAACTCATTACAAGGTGTTCGAGACCTCATATTCACCTATTTTCAAGAGAAGTTACCTAAGTCAGATTTTAGGGTATTACATTTTCTTTAGTTATTGGTGTGTATAAAATTACTTCCTCAATTATAAATTTATACTACAAACTAGATCCTACGTTTAGGACCATATAGTAATTTAAAAGAAATTGGTTCGGATGTCGTTGGTTTCCCTCTCCAATACACGTGTCTCCTTTAAAATTGGAACTAGAGACCAAAAAGGAATCTAGTGAGGTTTTATACTACTAGACTGAACTCTCTTAGTAACAAGTAAACTATTACTCTTTTGGTCTTATTTATAGGGAACTTCCAACATTTTCCACCGAGAGGCTCTGAAAACATTAAGCCTGCGTTAACTCTGTCATAAAATTCAACATTTTTTTAACTCTATCCTTACTTAATATACATAAACCAAATAAAAATAAAGTCAACATAATAATAAGTGAAAGGTTAAAGGGTTAAGAGCCAATTTTAAGCAGAAAGTACACTTGCCAGAACAATTTTGCCTTAAAAGTTTTAAGCGAGAACAATGTTGCCACAGGTATCAGAAAGCAGATAATGTTGCCCTCTTATTACAAACCACTAGCGGTCAGCGTTAACGTTGGCCCATTAGGGCCCTAACGGAGGGGGCAACATTTTTGCTCCGTTTTTTATACTCGGGGCAACATTACTCAACTGGCTTGTGTAATATTGCAGAGTATCAAAGCGAAGCAATGTTGCCCCTCGTTAGAAACCCTAGCGGTCAAAGCGTTAGGTAAACTAAAGGATTGGCGTTAGGGTTTTAGCGGAGGCAACGTTTATTCTTCCGTTTGATTTCGAGGGCAACGTTGTTCACTGCCTAAAACAAGGAAAAATTGCTCACTCGAACATCTTCGGGGACAAAATAATTACTTAACAAGAATAAACTATACATTCACTCAAAGCTTTAATAATATGTCTTATAAATAGAAGGAAAAAAGCTTCACTCTCAGCCTATAAATAGGACCTGTATTAATGTATTTGAGTGTTTATAGAATATTTATCATTAAGTCGAATGTTATTTACATAAAAATTAAACAATTATCGTCTGTCTAAAATATACTCTACTCTCCGCTTTTACGTTACACTCTTTCATTTCGTGACATGATCCTAGTTCAAGTTGAAGATGGACACCTCATTTGGTATGATTCATTTTCTTCCGCCCTTTTTCCTTGCAATTATAACTAATGGGTTATGTAAGAGATTATGCATGCATAATAAATGAAGAGAGTTTGATGCATAAATTTATATTCGATCGATTAAATAATAAAATGATAAAAACGCAAACAATAGCAAAATATCAAGGAGAATCTTTGATGCCCGATTAAGATCCACAATTGGAAGGGCGACAAGCTTTCCCCTTTCATCAAAAAGAGCGCAGAAATTTTACAGTTTTTCATTAAAATTTAGTTGTTAATTTGGTGATTTAGTTGTTAGCAGGAAATTTGATATTGTTGTTCGTACTGTTTAGTTGTTAAAATATTGTTATTAATACGACTGATTTAGTTGTTAATGGGTATTTATTTTGTTGTCAATTTGTTTATTTTAGTTATTAACGTTATCTAGAAAAGTATAAATTGTACACATATGTGAAAGTTGTTAGGCACTTTTTGTAATTTTGGGCCTTAATTAGGCGCCCAAGGATTCTCCCAAATATCAATGTGAAAAATAATAAAGTAATTTTCCTATTATTATAATTATACTAAAATGAGTTTAAACGTACAATAGAATATTGTATTTTAGTATTTTACGTAATCATTATAAATGAAATACAATAAAAGAATTTACTAATTTTAGTAGAGTGGGTTCTTTTGGTTTATAAGCTATCTAAAAATCTCATTTTTGATCCATGCACCAACCTCACTTAATGCCTGGATATAACTTTGCTGCAGTAGTAGTAAAAAAGTGACTAATTTTAGTTAGAGTAATTATCGCTTTCATCCACGACAAAATACGGACTCCATTTTTGTTCATGACAAAAAACGTGCCTTATTCGTCATTTTTATGGGACTAAAAAGGACCTTTTAAAATTTGTGAGGATCAAAATGTCAACCAATGGATTATTATTTCATCTTTTTATGGGTAAAAGGACATTTTTTTGTCGGGGACCAAAATGGAGTCCGTGTTTTTGTCAAAGACCAGAAAAGGGTATTTACTCTTTTTAGTTAAAAAATATTAAGGAAAAGGAGCTTTAATAATAAAGAGAAACTTAGATCACCTTCCGTCCTTCACCTTAACGGCCTAACTATGTCAGATTTATTCTCCTAGGTCAAGTTGTAAATTAATTTTACACCATTAGCAAATAAATAATAATGATTTTACACCAGCGCCACTACCAACCATAAGATAAATCTGACGTCTAAGATTAAGAAACTTCCCTGGTACTTCACCTAGAACACTGGACGTGATCTGATCTGAATCCACTCACTATTTTGTTAGAAACGTTATGGCCTTATAGGTGCAATATGATTAGAACAATGATGACATGTATTGTGGGAATTAATAATTAATGGTAACTTCAAATTATTCAACCAAATAAGATCAGAATCATTTAAACTAAAGAAACTAGCAATAATTATGGTTTTACACGTATTATGCTAAACATATAATAGAATCTTGATCAAATGATACCACTACATGTTGCCCTCTATAAGAATGTTTGCATGCTCAATGCTCATCATCAAATAATTAAGGGCTTCTACTTATTATTAGTCGGCATAAATCTATAACAACAATTTGTTGTATCAATAATCAATAAATTATTATAAAATATATTAAAAATCATCTATCCATAAATGGTTTACTTTGTGAGAGTACGTAGTACAAATATTCTTCTATATATAATATAATATTTATTAAAAGTTGTATTATTCGTAAATTCTAAATAATGAAGTCTTTGTACAAAGTATAAGCCATAATCTATCACATACTCCCTCCAGAATATAATATAAGTCACCTTATGACAAAAATCATTTTATGCTAATATAAGTCACTTGGAGACTAGTCTTTTTATGCTTCATACGTTCATGGTACACACGAGTTTGATGCTATATAGAGTGCCGCTTTATTGACACACCATAGTTTTGCGGGTAAATGTCGTGGTAATGTCGATTTCCTTCATGAGCTGAAGTACCCACACAATTTCTTGCACCGATTGTGGCATGGCTCGTATTATGCTTCGCACTTGATTTTGACACAACACAACACCTTGCTTCTTACTTCTTCAAGATATCAAGTTTCCACCATCAAATACACAACAACTTTGTAGTGGACCATCTTGTGGCCTTAGATCTTGCATATGATCCGCATCACGTAAACACTCGACTTTAGTGTGCCCATAATCAGAGTAGAGGATGCCACGACACTGGGAAACTTTCAAATAGTGAAAGATATGCTCTAAGGCTTTCAACGTGCCACTATTGGAGATGTCATGAATTGGCTAAGTGACTAACCAAGAAGGTTATATCAAGGCGATTTCATTGTTAGATAACTCATCTTCCCAATAAGTCTTCTATATCTCTCGGGGAGATGCAAATGACTTCAATTTCTCTAAATCAATCTTCTTCTTTAAGTCATCTAGAAGTATGCTATCGTTAAGATCCGTGAACGGATTCGGGATTATGGGAATCTTTGCTTAGTACAGCTCAAGCTTTCCAGTCTCCTTTAACATATCAAGAACATACTTGCCCTGAGTTAAAATGATGCCCTTCTTGCTTCTCAAGACTTTAATACCAAGGAAGTACTTCAATGGGCCTAAGTCTTTGTTTGAAAGTAGGAGTTAAGGAAGACCTTAAGCTCGAGATTCTAGAAATGTTACTCCCAAGAATCACAATATCATCAACATACACTACTAGAAGAATCATGCCCGCATCGTACTACTAGTAGAATACGAATGATCACACTTACTTTGGTTTAGACCAAACTTCTGACCACACCACAAAACCTATCGAACCAAGCACAAAGACTTTGCTTTAAACTATACAATGACTTTCGAAGATAGCATACTTTTCGATGCTCCCCTAAGCAACAAACCGAAGTGGTTGCTCCATATACACTTCTTCAAGAAGATCACCATTTTTAAACGCATTCTTAAGATCCAACTTGTAACATCTTGAATTTTTTTATTTGGAACTATAATATTATAGGATAGATTAATTTGTGATAATTGATTTATCGTATTTAGCATGGGTAAATTTTCTAAAGTTAGAATTTAAATTTTGTAATATAATAAAATATACTATATATATAGTAGAGACCGTGAAATAGGCGACAGAAGGAAGAAAGTAGGAAAAGAAAAGAAAAATATAAAATAAATAAAATAATAATAATAATATAATAAAATATACTATGTATATAGGGCCCTTCTTCCATGTTTTCCTCTGGCCGGGTTGCATTGGAGTTGTGGGACATGTGACACCTCCTTAGTTTTCCTTTTAAGGAGGGAGCCATAGTCCATGCTTAAACTCTATACCTTTGGCGGGTATATCTTAGGTTTGGTGAGCTTGAAACCATCCACCAAATGAATGAGTTTCGTCGGACTATATGTTAGCCTATGGCTCCAATACAGTGCACAAGGGTGGATGGTGATATAAGGGAGGCCGATATTGCATATTGTATAATTGTATAGTTCACAGTTCGACATAATAATGATTACTTTTGCAAAAGAATTTTTGTTTGAGAAATTATGGTATATAAAAATATATGTATTAATAATCACCCTTCTTTTGTCATATGTAATTTACTTGTGTACGGTAGAAACTTTCAGTAGTTGCTGAGATGTGGAAATCTCATCCCTTATTAACATTTTTCAAGTGAAGGTTCTAGTAGGGAGCAAGGGAAGACACTTATGGAGTGAGCTTTGAAGGATCTTTTGTACTCCTATAGCTTATGTTATTTTTATTTGCCATGATCCTAAGATTTCGCGTTGTATTAAGCTCTGAAATATTTTTTAAGAATTTATTTTGATTATGTATTATGAAACTTATTTGAAATTGATACGTAATTTGAGGATTTTGGGTGTTAAGCATCCGCATTTGAGGTATTTCAAATAATTTGGCCAAGTTTTGAGTGTTGGATTTGAGGTGTTACACAACCGATGCAAATCCCAATGATAGGTGGCGACCAAAGAGACAAGGAGAGGAACGAAGTAAGCTTAGCCACGGGAGAAAGTCTCAGAATAATCAATACCATAAGTTTAAGCATATCCTTTGGCAACAAGATAAGCTTTCAACTAATCTAAGGAACCATCACCTTAGTCTTAACAACGAACACCCATTTACAACTAATGGCTTTCTTACCAAAAGGTAGATCAACAAGAGTCCAGGTACCAACCATCTCAAAGGTCATCATTTCTTCTTCCATTGCTGCACGCCAACCAGGGTGAGTCAAAGCTTGGTGAAGGGTAGTAGGGGTAGAGATGGACTCAAGGGTGGTCACAAGGGAATAGGAAACGGGGACAATCGCTAGTAGGACACAAATAAGGAGATAGGATAGGTATAATCAACAAATCGCTTGGGAGGACAAGGAAGACGAGTACCTTTGCGGAGGGCTATAGGCAGGTCAGCAGATGGGTCAACGGCAAAGTCAGAGACAAGGGGGTCGACAGAGTGGCGGGGATCAAGAGCCACAGGCTCAAGGACCAAGAAGGCATGAACGGAAATCCGTCGGTGAAGTAGTTACTGGAAAAGGCAAAGCAGTGGCAATATCAACATCATCAAGAAGATCAGGGTCCGGAACAGCAACCAAGACTGGTGAGACAGGGACACAATAAACTAGAATATCGTCAGCCTCATCAAAGACAGAGGGAGACTCAAATAAGGTCGAAGACTTGAGGAAAGAAGAAGATTCATGAAAGGTTATATCAGTGGACACTAGATAACAACAAAGTTCAAGAGAGTAACATAGATAGCCTTTCTGAACTCAAGAATAACCAAGAAAGACACACTTCAAGGACTTGGGGTCAAGTTTACTAATACCCAGACTATACATCCCGAACAAAGAAGACACAACCAAAGATTTTGGGATCAACAGGAACAACTTAATGGTAGGAAACATAATGGAATATGGAACGAAACCACTAAGAACAATGAAAGGCATGCGATTGATGAGAAAACAAGCAATAGACACGGTATCAACCCAAAATGATTTAGGGATACAAAAGTGAAACATGAGAGCACGTGCGGTTTCTAAGAGATGGCGGTTCTTCCTTTCAACAACACCATTTTAGGCAAGTGTATCAACACATGAGGATTGGTGAAGGATGTCATGACTATGCATATAATCAGTGAAGAGAGCAAAAATATTCTTTCGCATTATCACTTCGAAGAATTTTCGTAGGAGTATTAAACTGTGTTTGAATTTTAACACATAAATGACGAAAATGAGCAAACAATTCAGAACATTGTTTCATTAAGTAAAGCTAAGTGGTTCGGGAAAAATCTTCAATAAAAGTGACAAAGTATCGATAACCAGTCTGAGACAAAACTGAATAAGGACCCCAAACATTAGAATGAACTAACTCAAAGGGGGACGTAACCCGTTCATTGACTCAATGTGCCAAATGAACACGATTGCGTTTGGAAAATTGACACGACACCTTGCTTCTTACTTTGTTGGTGGAATAGTAGTGCCTTGTTTAGATCTAGAATTCATGTTTTCAAAGGGCCACGCCCAGCCAAAGCACTAGCATTGGGATCAACGTAACAAACGGATTAATCAGACTATCGGCATGAAGCACCTGTGAGAGTACATCTTCAAGAGATAGAAGCTCTTTACTGGACATAATCTGAGATCGAATGATGTCATAAGACGGATCAAGAGCTTCAAGGAAACTAATGATAGTTTAAAATTCCTTATTCTTGATATGGGTCTAGAGATCTGCTTATAGGGACATAAGTACCTTCATTTCCATACAACCGTTTAAAGTCCAAGAAGAAATCCTTCAAAGGACTACCCTGCTGCTGAACTTCAAGAATACGAATAAAGTTCCCTTCACCAGAGAACATAAATTCCAAATAAGTCATAATTTCTTTTACCGTGTTGCAATGACTAATGGAAGACAAAATCTGTGGTTCAATAGAATTTCAAATCGGAAAAAAATGAGCATCTCTCAAGACCAAGCCAAACTTTTCTCATTATCACCACAAGGAGGATCCTAAATTAAATGGGGCTTCTTTCAACCCCCAAGAGATAAACCCGAATAGTTTTATTCCAATCATTGTAGTTCGTCTAGTTCAATTTAGAGTCAGTAATTTTAGTAGACATGGGTAGCATATTAGAATTTTTGGATTTAGCCATAGAAAATTAACCAAAGACTCACAATAACTAGATAATACGTACGGTCAAGAGAGAAACATCAATCAACAAAAATAACAAACAGTGAGTACAAACGCCTTACCACACCAAAAAAAATTTCAAACTTACACGAATCGATGAAAATAGGTTAAGAGGTAAGAAACCCACACCTGATGAATAGTGGCGAAAAGCAGTACGCAAAAACAGTGAGGAGACCAAACAGTGTTATGAACAGTGCTGAAATAGTTCCAAACAGTACCAAGAAAAATTACCCTTATTATTATTTAAATTTGAACAATTCAAGGATAATGTCCAAATCATTATGTGGCCCACTGTCCACTGATCACTATTTTTTTTTTCGCCAACTACTGATCACTGTATCATTCCCTCATTAACAAAAGAACATGCTAGAAAGTCAATCGCCCATGCATATCGCCACCCCCGTCGACGTGGCAAACACAAACTAACTAACATTAAATTATCAAATTTTTTAACATTAATAAAATAGAGTTATATTCCCTCTAATTTTTATTGTAAGGCACTAACTAATTTTCTCACAAACTAATAAAAATAGTTAAAGTCAATAAAGTTGTCCTAAAATCTAAATAATTTCCAATATTACTCCTACTAATTGTATTAAACTCTAATATCATATTAATCATTACTCTTACCCACTATCTTTATTAATTATAGATAGACATAGAAAAAATAATTAATATTCATTAGCAACAACCAAGTATCTTATAAAAAGAATCAAATAAACTTATTAGTTAGTAGTTATTAGTAAGTTAGTAGAAACTAATTTACTACGAACTTCTCCAAATATTGAAACATTAAATGCATCGAAAGAGGATAAGCCCGAAACCAGAATACCATGTACACTACCCAATAACACAAATTTGGTTTCAGACGCATATTTAATGGCTTCAGCACACTGAAATCTCCAATACCAGCTTCGTTTTTACGGTTTCACAATATTGCGACTCTATGGTGGCGCCGCTGGTAGGCGTAGAAACCTCAAGTTGAGAACTAAAACGTGTGTGGTCGAATCGGGTCAAAATTCTATAAATTTGGACCCGATTTTCATCTTCATTGCTTGTGACTCCTCTCTGATTAAGTGTTCATCAGTTTGACCGTTTCTGGCTGTACCTGGCTTTGGTTTGTGCCTGACCCGTCTCGTGTTTTTGGGATTCGCATTATCTGAGATCTAATCTGAAGAGATGATAATGGTGGCGACCGTGGCGGAGGTGCTGGAGGAGTACACGGCGGTGCTGGCGAGTGTCGTGGAGCAAGTGTTCCGATCCGCCCCTGTTCCTCGGCGGGTTCGTTTCCTCATACTCCATAGCCTTCCCTATACTTCTTCTCGCCCTCGGCTTCTTGCTCCTGTTCCTCACTGAATCGATTCTTTCTTTGAATTTTAGATGTAGAAACTTATAAATTTTGTTTTGTTGAAGCCTGTGTAACAATATCGTGTCGCTTGTTCGCGCTTTTTTCTCCTCGATTATTTACTCGTTCGAATTTTTTTCTTTCTTCTTTTGTTTGATTTTCTTGAGTTTCTCTTCTGGATCTGTGTATATTCCTCACAAGATTGTAAATATTTTGGTTTTGACCTCAATCACAGATGCTCTTTGGTTAATATTTTCAGTGATTTTACCGTAACTCTGTTTTGTTTTTTATTCTTCCACCTCCTACGATGAATTGGACCTAAAATCTGAAACAGGTTGTTTATTGGTATTTTTTTATATTAGATGATTAATTGGTAAATTCAATGGACGTTTATATGACTTCTTGAATTATTGAACGAAACAGAGTACAGAGGAGTCGTGACTCTTCCGCTGAGGAATTTTAGGCTAGGAGTCAGCGGTTGCTCGAAGAATGTAGAAACTCGTATTATTTTTGTTATCCTTAAATAAGGAGGCTTGGGATTTGGTTTATTGAAATTAATTAAGGAAAAAAAAAAATTAAATATTAATTTTGAAATAATTTATATTAAACACTATTTTAGACAAATTTGAGAGAAAGTTGAAATTTTGTAATTATATTCTTTTGGATTAAGATTTTTCATTGATTAACTTTTTCTCATCTTTTATTATTAAATCTAAATTGTTGATATGAACAGTTATATTAAATGTACGACGTGAATGAGTGGATCATTATTCTTTTGTTTTAAGCAACCAAGCATATCTAAACGTTAAATGAGGAATTGAATAGACTGGGGTCATATACTCATATCGTCTCATATGAGATAAATATTGCTTTATGATTATTAATTAGAGTTCGGATAGGAGTCATCATGAACCGAAAAAGAAATGGTAAGATATTGACTTGGTTGTCTATTAGCTCAGATTTTGGCCGTTAATATAAAAATACTCCTCCGTCATAATTATAAAACACATTTAACCAATTTTGTAGAGATTAAGGAAAGAAGTTAAATTAGTTAATTTTACTTATTTTCCTAAATATCCCATTATATAAAATTAAAATGACATAAGTAAAAGTGAATTAATAGGATTCATTTATATACCTCTCAAATCTAAATTTTCATTTCCAGGATATCTAATTGAAATAATGGGTCACTATATATATATATATATATGTGTGTGTGTGTATATATATGTATACATGTATGTGTGTACATATATCTACACACATATATATGCACACACTCACAAAGATATATGTGTGTGTGTGTGTGTGTTTATATATGTACATATACACACACATATTGTGTTACACATACATATATATATACAGACACACATATACATATATGTGTGTGTGTGTGTCTATATATATTTGTGTATAGACATAACAATATATATATACGTGTATCTATATATTTGTATGTAGACACACACATATATGCATATATAGATACACACATATATATCTAAAAAAGTTTTATTGATTGGAAAAGTCTATGCATCATATATATATACCCACCAAAAGTTAAACACACTTAAGATAATAAAATAGGGGTATTTTAGGAAGAAATTGACAAAATTGGAATGTTGTCTTATAATTAGGATCAAAACTAACTTTCAAATGTTCTTATAATTAGGAATGGGAGGAGTACCTTAAGAGTAGATATTATTTTAAGAAAATATTAGTAAGGTCTCAAGATAGAAAAAAATATAAAAAAGTCTCTAAATTTTTCTTATATATTAATTGTAGAATTCTTTTCACAAAAATCTCATTTTAAAATGAATTTTTTATTATCAAAATGACTTATTATTTGTTAAAATGTCTCTATAAAAATTTCGTTGTCAAAATAATTATTCATGTTATCAAAATAGTTTTTTTAATTTATTTTTATTGATACTCTATTTACAATATCAAGAAGGAGAGGAGAGGAGAGGTTGGAATCGATAAAAATGAATATTATGTTTTAGAAAATTGGATTAACAAAAGTGGAGAAATAAGTGTATAATGATTGATAAAGTGAAAAATAAAGGAGAAGATAATGAAAATGAAGAAGCATCTGGAGTCTGGAGAGAAGTGCGCCAGAAGATTCCGACCTGTTTGAGAAGGTGGGTTCTAAAGAACAGTAGGGGGAAAAACACTAAAATAAGTTGTTTGAATTGGTATTTTTCTATAGGTTTTAAAGCCAAAACCTACTTTTAATAAGAAACACTTTTATCCTATATTAAATTTATAAAAATCAGAAAAAAAAAACAAAAAATTCATTTTCACCGCAATAGGTGGAAGAGATTGTGGGCGGGCTGCAGAAGAAACTGACATTCTCCGACTCTTGCGCTTCCTCTGAGGACCTTCGCCATCACAGATCGTCGATTCGTCGTCTTCGCGTCTCAGTTCGTGCGTCTTCATTCTTTTCTCTCTCTTTCCCCTGACAATAATCTGATCTGAAGCTAATTAATACCACTCGATCCACTATTTATAAGTTCGGTTGGCCAAAAATTTGGTCTATTTATAAATTCATTTGACCAAATAAATAAGATTGTGACAATTTTGCTCATATTAATGATGATGATGAGAGATTGATTAGCTATGTTGGGAAGAGAAAAATATGAGAGAGATTTGACAATAAATTTTAAAAGGTACCCATTCATAAATGAGGGTAAAGTTGGAAATTTGCTTTATAATCAATGAGATCACCTAACTTTTTTTTTGATGTGAGATTTAGTCCATTAGACTTATAAATAGGACCAGAGGGTATGGCACAACTCTCTCTTCTTGCCACGTGGGCGAAGTTCTTAAAGGGAAAATGTGACGCGGCCTTTTAAACTCGAAATCCCAGCTAAGGCCCTATGACTTACGACAAATCTGTGAAAGGCCTCAGGCCCCGATTGACATTTGAATATTAAATAAAAGACAAAAACACTCATGAAAATAATCTTTGAAAAAGGAAGGGATTTCCCAAATTCTAAATCTCTCTCTCTCTTTCTCTCTCTCTCTCTCTCTCTGCTTGCGTCTGGTCTCCGTCATCGACTCGCGTCTTTGACCATGCCAGAGTCGATGCCGCCGCCGCCTCGGATCTACCATGAACACCATCTCCACAGCCACGCCTACGCCGCTCGTAGGGCCCCCTTCGTCTCTGAATTGGCGAGTGTTAGGGTTCAATTTGGCCATCTTTCGTTTTCTTGGTATATCTAGAAGAATTTTCTTAATTTGTCCGGTGAATCGACACGGGGCTTGGAATCCAAGTGGTATGGTATTCATCAATCTATTAGTCTCTCCAATGGTTACGCTACTATTTCATTTTGGATTGATGAGGTGGTGGGTATTTTTTTAGTGCGTTATTGATTCAATTCGACTATTTGGGTAATCTTTATTTGATTTGGGAAATATGTATGTTAAAAGTTTTGAATGCTTTAACTTGCACAAAAGATTTTCCCTTATCGTCTCGGGCAAATTAGTTGGAGAAAGGTTCTTTCTTTTGGTTTAACTTTTTTAGATACTTATACATATATGCATATATGATACATGAATTATTAGAAGAGGCATTAAGGATATGATGGGGTGAATGTATTTTTGTCTCGGGTTGTTCTTTTGCGGGAATGAGACATTAGGAGTTATGATAACCTGGCTCAGTGGGTTTTTCCTCCTTAAGCTTATTGGTATTGGATTGGAGCAGGGAGCTTTGATTGGTTATACCTTCTTATTTAATTTCTTATACACTTTGTCTTTACAATATCTCAATCGTAAGTATACTCTTCAACTTACTAACGATTATACACATACTCTCTAATCTCTGTTTCTCAATGTTAATATAGCTTACTGGTAGAGTGTGATGATCAATCATGCTTCGGTGTTTATCCGTCTTCTCGTGTTAGAGAACATTTACGATTATGAAATCATTGTAAGAACCTTAAGTCGTGGGACTTGGAGATTGGGTTATTAGTTTACACTTGTAAGGAAGTGTATTCTGAGTGAGAGAATAACCCAATCAGAGTGTAATCGATTGAAAAGAGTATCTCGAAATGAGAGATTCTACTTCGCAAGTGAGGAGTAAACTTTGTGTGTTTGTAAAACTTCTCTTGTGCTATTGTTCAAACAAGAGGATAAGTGGATTGAAAATCTCAAGTGGGGCAATTGGGCTCGATCGTAGGCCAATGTAACGTCCCAGACTTTTCACAAGCGGTATAAATTTTTTTACCTAGCCAACATTTCACACCTAGCAATCACATCCCAATACCCCGCAGGCTTAATCATAACAACAGCACATAACACATCACAGAGCCATCAACTACCACATTAGGCATACAATACACATAGTACACATACGTACATAATATCCATCAGAGTTAGTGTTACGATGCAGCGAGCGTACACACACCAATAGTACATAAACACACAACGAGATCATCAAACAACATATACGCATACGATAAACATCGGCGTTAAGGTTACCGATGCGAACGTACCTTCTTTGGCGGTATTACGCGCGTTTTATGGAAGCGGTCGTTTTGACAAAACAGCAAACGGCTCCGCTGTCGGACGTGTATTCGGCGTGACAAACTAGGATTTCGGCGTCCTATAAGAGCAATATCACTTCCATTAGTGATTTGACACAATAAGCGGCATTTTAGGTAAAAATTACCATTTTGCCCTTACACCCTAATTGGCGGAATTTCGCTGGCTTCGTTACTCGACAAATTTTCTTCCAGAAATTTTGCCGAACTTCGACGCAACTATGATTTTCGAAAATAATGACTAAAATAGCCCTCCCATATGATACCCAATCATACTTGAAAATTTAAAGGCTATTCTAGCATTACTACCCCTAATTTTGAAAGAGCTATAAAAACTACAACTTTTCGGTACTCGATCCCTACCAAGTTTTTACCTCGTCGGGCATTTTCAATGCAATGAGGCCTAAAAACAATAGTAGGAATCTCATTCCCTACTTCCTAAAACTATCTAACAATTCTACTATCTTTCGAACTAAAAACTAAAGATCGAAAGACTTACAGTTGAAGACTTTAGGACAATTCTGCGGTGGCTTATTGCGCACAATTCCCAGAGCTCCTTTCTCTTCTTTCTCACCAAAAATTTCGGCCAAGAGAAGGAAGAAAAGGTGTGAAATTTCTCAAGGGAAGGCATCTATTTATAGGCAAAAACAAGGGCCTTGTTTGGCAAATTTAAGGCTTTGTTTGGAAAATCAAAAACCCTTTAATTGCAACTTGTTCAACCATTTTCCCGATTCGGTACCCGATTCGCGTGATTTCGGAGAATTCACAAAATTCTGGATTTACAACTCTGAAGACATGTTCTCACTTAGCAGAAATGTCCAAGTTAACCTAAATTTTGATTCCATATAGGCCTCCAACAGTCCAGTTGAAGTTTTCTCGAAAAACGTGTCCGAACGTGTCCTGTGTCGAGTCGTTTTCGAACTACCAATCTCTTGAAATAATTCACCGATTCCAAATATGTCAAAATAAATTCAAACCCATTCCTAAATGTTGAGTTAGAATTTATTTTCCTTATTTCAAAAATATGCCTATATGCATTTTTCCTATTTCGTTTTATTAGGAAATGCACAAACGGCCTCGGAATTAACTTCCGGAAGAGTATAACGGAAGACAAAATTCCACTGATCCTTATTTTCCTTGACTCTGGAATTCCCATTCCTAGATCTCTAGATAGGATCCGTTTCCTAATTTTCATTTTACTATTCATCATATTTCACTTTAATTAATTATATTAATATAATAATTGCAAGTTGCAAAAATTATTTTCCATTTCTTTTTCATTTTTTTATTTTCTGCCCAATTTTTCGTTTTTTTATACTTATTTTTGATTTAATTATTTAATTAATTATTTAATTAATTAAATAATTATTTTACATAATTTTTACAAAAGTTTCCTATTGGTCCATTCTTGCATTTAGGCTTAAAAATACCTAAACTCAACTATTTTTCTCCAAAATTTCCAATTAATTAGTAAATATATTTTTACTAATTTTAAACCTTTCTCACTCATTTTTGAGCTTTACATAATCATCTCTCGAATTTTCCTTGCTTATGCTTAAGTAATTAGCCCAATATTACTTAATTACTTTCTTATCAATAGTTGATAATTTTCTTAATTATCACACCTCATTACCTCATAACTTTTATCTTGACACATTTGTTTCCATGTGTTACGTATTATCTTAGCATCTACGGGGTATTACGGTCATTTCAATACCTTTTGGGTATTCTTCTACAATTTCTCCAAGTTTGTAACTTAATAAATTACCTAAATTAGGGACAATATCTTTCCCTATTTCAAATAGATTTTTACTTGCCTCTTTTATAGCTTTGCGAGGTATTTATAACCCATAATGTGTTTAGGGACCTATTTGCAAATTCCCAAACGTTTTAGGGACCTAATTGCAAACTATCTAATTTCAAGGGAAATTACCCTAACAACAAGGTAAACTTAATACAAGGTGTTTGAGACCTCATATCCACCTATTTTCAATAGGTATATTTCCCAATTTTTGATATTTACCCTAAGTGTGATTTTTAGGGTATTACATTTCTCCCAGTTTAAACAAAATTTCGTCCTCGAAATTTGCACTATACTATCTAAACTGCGTACGAACTAAAATCCGTTCTACTCGGACTTTGGACTATACGCGTCGAGTCTTTATTTCGTCTGCACTGCTACTCCTCCCCCGGTGATCGAAAATTCGCTTTGGTTTGACTACTACGATCTTGTCATATTGTACCTTGATATATGATGTTTCCCGTGGTTCCTATACACGCGGTTAACACCACAAATACCAAAATGTCTCCATGGTTCCCATACACCATGTTAACACAAGATTATCAAAATGTCTCCATGGTTCCCATACACCATGACAACATAAGATACCTCTACTCAATGACATGATCACGGTAGAAAGATAACGAAGAAACACGGAATACGTCACGAAGATGGTTCACGTACCATACGATTTAGTTGAATAACTAACACATAGTTCATGCAACGCATAGAGAAAATTCCTTACTAAGAGAGATAGTACCTTGGACTCTCTCTGGAAGTTCTCTGTCCATTGTATCGTTCAGCACATACATTCGGCCTGGGTTCTGTGGCCTGAATCCCGCAGGTTTCTCAGGACAGTCTGCGATGAAGTGTCCCGGCTTCCGACATTTGTAGCAAATCCGCCTCTATCAGATCCACACAGGATGGTAGTTCCGCATTTTGGACATGGTCGGGTTTCCAGCATTCTTGGGTTATTACGTTGCCCATTTTGGAATGGCCTCTTCTTTGTCTCTTTGAGAGTCATTCCATGGTGCTTCTCTCTTAGTGAGGAGTTTTCACGGTGACCTCGCTACGACTGCGTTGTTGTTGTTGAAGTTTACGGATTTACAAATCCTTTCAAATTTCGTTCGGTCATCCTACAAGTTTCCACAAAGACTAGTCAAATCTTGGAATCGTTGAGACATGAGTCTTTCACCAATTTCATACTTCGGCCAGTGGATTAGTATGTTCACCATACTCCTTTCATCATTGCCCTTCCGCAAGTGCGGTGGAGTATCGAGATAGATTGGTGAATCGGGCGTAGTAGTCGTCGAAAGATTCCCCTTGTCCCACTGTCGGATATGGAGAAATTCGACTCCTTGTTCATTTTATGCGAAGGAGGAAAATATCGCTCATGGAACTTCTCCGTAAATTTCTCCCATGTCACGGAGACGATGCGTGTCACGTAAGGTTGTTGCTATGACTTCCCACCAACGATCTGCGTCTCCTTCTAACCGGTAGATTGCCGTTCGGCCTTGCGATTTTCGGGGCATTCAATTACTTTGAAAATCTTTTCCAATCTCTTGAGCCAATCCTCTCGCTAAGTCTAGTTTACCACGAAAAGTTGGTGGTTTCTTCTTGCGAAGCTGTGTGACCCAATATTGTGTGGTCCGCACAATTCTCCCTTGTCGAGGGGGTGGCCGTGATCCGTCAGACTCTTCTTCATGTTCCTCATCATTTTGCTCTTCCTCTTCCTCCTCTTCTTCATCATCATTTCTTCTTCTTCATTCTCTTCCTCTTCCTCGCCTTGTCGTTCTTGTATTTGCCTTTGTCTTTCTTGTCTTTCGGCTATGAGATCATCTATCGAGCCCTCTGCTCTGGAGAGTTCTTCTCGGTTCACGTATCTCATTATGCTCAGGTTGATTCGTATTTGATTTGGGTCATGATCGGTATCGGTCCTACTCGAGGTTGTCCGCCTCGTCCTCGCCTCGGCCTCTCGGTACTCGGCTCCTCTCAAATTTGCCATGTCTCGTTCTTTTCCTTTATTAGGGAAAAAGTTAGATACAGGGGAACATTTCGCATATCGTAGATTTTCTCGCACTAGTATCTATACCGCACCTAGGCTCTATCGTACTTATAGACTTTATCGCACATAGAATTTACTCGACACATAGACTTTATCGCACTTAGTATTTTCTACACATAGTCTTTGCTATCCATAGTTTTCACACCATAAACAAATAGACACTCGTAGCGTTTCCTTCGTCGGATTATCGTTGGTTCTTTCTACTCAACAACGAGTACGGAGAAAATAATGAAAAGTGGATCAAATCCGGTTTCCATAAGAGTACGGAAATGCGTAACGAAATTTCTCCGATAGAAGTTCTCAACATGGGTCTAATACCGCATGTACTAGGATAGAATTACCGCCTGGTGCAAGCGCGCGATTAGCGTGGAATGTATCGAGACCGATATCGAGTTATCGAGTGAGTTATCGAAATTCGTGTCGAACTGATTTTCAAGATCCATGATCTCCGGGTTGTCAAAGTGGTCGTCGATGGCGACTTTATCGAGGTTATCGGTGGTATCGGTGGTATCGGGGTATCGGGTTATCAAGGTATCGGGGTTATCGAGAATCGATATCGTAATTATCGAACTATCGATGTCGGCATAAGCACGGTGATGGATTCACCGGCTCTGGGTTGATGTGATGCACCGACAGAGGGTGGTACATCAGTTCAGGATGGTATACAGTACAGACTGGTACACCGAGGTATGGTGGTACACCGACCTTAGGCTATATCAGTACTCATTTTCAAAACATGCTCCAAAATTTTTGAAAAGGCTTTGAACCTAACTCCGTTAACCGAACAGAATGGCCAGGTAAGTGTCTACCATGGGGGCCTCACCGAGTTCACGGCGATGCGCACCCACGTAGACTAGCCTTGCCTTCTGGACCAAAGCGTCAGTAATAACATAGTTAAATTCATGCGGGACTAACTCTGATACCAAATGTAACGTCCCGACTTTTCACAAGCAGTATAAATTTTTTTTTTTCAAACAAACATCATTTGAAAACATCAGAGTAGAGCATTTGAGCGGAAGAGTAACTGATATATATTTATAAACTGCCGTAAGTCTGGCTGGTTACAACTACGGTACGATAGATGAGTATTTCAAAAACAGATAATAACAAAAGGAAAGACTTCACTGGAACATCGAAAGGAAGTCTTCGGTAGGAGCCTTACTCGTGGCTGCTTGCCTCTCCTCGGTCCTTTGTCCTCAGGAGCTTGACGCTATGTTAGAGCCGAGATCCGCACGGATCTCGCCTAGCCAACATTTCACACCTAGCAATCACATCCCAATACCCCGCAGGCTTAATCATAATAACAGCACATAACACATCACAGAGCTATCAACTACCACATTAGGCATACAATACACATAGTACACATACGTACATAATATCCATCAGAGTTAGTGTTACGATCGCGACGTACTTCTACACCAATAGTACATAAACACACAACGAGATCATCAAACAACATATACGCATATGATAAACATCAGCGTTAAGGTTACCAGTACGCGAACGTACCTTCTTTGACGGTATTCTGGCACGTTTTATGGAAAACGGTCGTTTTGACGAAAGCGGTAAACGTCTGTCGGACGGTAACGAATTCACAAACTAGGATTTACGACGTCCTATAAGAGCAATATCACTTCCATTAGTGATTTGACACAATAATCGCATTTTAGGTAAAAATTACCATTTTGCCCTTCTACCCATAATTGGCGGAATTTCGCTAGCACTTCGTTACTCTGACAAATTTTCTTCCCGAAATTTTGCCAGAACTTCGACGCAACTATGATTTTCGAAAATAATGACTAAAATAGCCCTCCCATATGATACCCAATCATACTTGAAAATTTAAAGGCTATTCTAGCATTACTACCCCTAATTTTGAAAGAGCTATAAAAACTACAACTTTTCGGTACTCGATCCCTACCAAGTTTTTACCTCGTCAGGCATTTTCAATGCAATGAGGCCTAAAAACAATAGTAGGAATCTCATTCCCTACTTCCTAAAACTATCTAACAATTCTACTATCTTTCGAACTAAAAACTAAAGATCGAAAGACTTACCCGTTGAAGACTTCCGGACAATTAGCGCGGGGCTTATTGCCTGATTCCCGAGCTCCTTTCTCTTCTTTCTCAGCCAAAAATTTCGGCCAAGAGAAGGAAGAAAAGGTGTGAAATTTCTCAAGGGAAGGCATCTATTTATAGGCAAAAACAAGGGCCTTGTTTGGCAAATTTAAGGCTTTGTTTGGAAAATCAAAAAACCCTTTAATTGCAACTTGTTCAACCATTTTCCCCGATCGGTACCGATTCGCGTGATTTCGGAGAATTCACAAAATTCTGGATTTACAACTCTGAAGACATGTTCTCACTTAGCAGAAATGTCCAAGTTAACCTAAATTTTGATTCCATATAGGCCTCCAACAGTTCGTTTTATTAGGAAATGCCTGCAAGGCCTCGGAATTAACTTAGGAAGAGTATAACGGAAGACAAAATTCCACTGATCCTTATTTTCCTTGACTACTGGAATTCCCATTCCTAGATCTCTAGATAGGATCCGTTTCCTAATTTTCATTTTACTATTCATCATATTTCACTTTAATTAATTATATTAATATAATAATTGCAAGTTGCAAAAATTATTTTCCATTTCTTTTTCATTTTTTTATTTTCTGCCCAATTTTTCGTTTTTTTATAATTATTTTTGATTTAATTATTTAATTAATTATTTAATTAATTAAATAATTATTTTACATAATTTTTACAAAAGTTTCCTATTGGTCCATTCTTGCATTTAGGCTTAAAAATACCTAAACTCAACTATTTTTCTCCAAAATTTCCAATTAATTAGTAAATATATTTTTACTAATTTTAAACCTTTCTCCACTCATTTTTGAGCTTTACATAATCATCTACGAATTTTCCTTGCTTATGCTTAAGTAATTAGCCCAATATTACTTAATTACTTTCTTATCAATAGTTGATAATTTTCTTAATTATCACACCTCATTACCTCATAACTTTTATACGACACATTTGTTTCCATGTGTTACGTATTATCTTAGCATCTACGGGGGTATTACGGTCATTTCAATACCTTTTTGGGTATTCTTCTACAATTTCTCCAAGTTTGTAACTTAATAAATTACCTAAATTAGGGACAATATCTTTCCCTATTTCAAATAGATTTTTACTTGCCTCTTTTATAGCTTTCGCGAGGTATTTATAACCCATAATGTGTTTAGGGACCTATTTGCAAATTCCCAAACGTTTTAGGGACCTAATTGCAAACTATCTAATTTCAGGGGGAATTACCCTAACAACAAGGTAAACTTAATACAAGGTGTTTGAGACCTCATATCCACCTATTTCCAATAGGTATATTTCCCAATTTTTGATATTTACCCTAAGTGTGATTTTAGGGTATTA
>JAMWYP010000668.1:0-81613 GCA_025563575.1 Acacia pycnantha | reverse complement strand
TCTGGAACTCTGAAATCCGGGATTGTGCTTGAAGGCCGAGTTTAGAGTTGACCGATGTCCGGGATGCCTCGAATGATTGAGCCGGGTTGAATTGTTGATTCCATCCGAGTAGCAAAGATCAGCCGAGACGTCATCAGCGCACCACTGCCTCGTCCCATCTTAACATTATCAGGTTATTATTGGATATAAAAAATATATTCTGATTTCGCATGGATGCTGCTAGTTGTGTCTAGTTTGTAGGCTTCTCGAACACTCCTGGAGGTCCGTGAAAAAGTCTGGAAGCTTTGACTGCGATAGTGAAATTTGCCGAGCTATGTTGAGCTGAGATCAGGACTTCGAATTTGTTTGAATGTCAAGAGATTTAGGGGGCGGCAATTATTTAACTCCGTTTATGCTCACCTGCCCAAACCGAGATGCCGACCGAGCTGATATTTCCTGATTTCCTAAAGATGCCTCAAAAACTCAATTCCGGGTTTGAGTTATTCTGGGATATTAGAGTCGGATAGTCGGAATGACAGATCCCGGGATGCCTTCGTCTATTCAAAAACAATCATGGAGCTTAACGTTTGAGATGTTACCTCAGACGTGATTCTGTTTGTGGCTCTATTCACGATCCCGCTTCCTCCATCGTCTCCAGAATTCCACTATTGTGATGAGGATTTCATAGATTTGTTCGTCCCAGGAAAATTCAATGGTGAATATTATCAATTTTGGTTAGATATTCAAATCCTGATGCAGGCCTCACCGGAGCAGATAAGCTATGTGTGATTAAATGGCCATATAAGAAATATTAATTTCTGATGCATTCATGAAAGCCGAGATACTTCCTTTCATGAAGCCGACGTCAAACCTGGTACCGAGAGTGATGCTCTCCCGAGCCGGGAATGCTTCATCAAAGACGGCATCAAACCTGGAGCGAGGACTGGAGCAGCAGTGATTCGCGAAAGGGAAGAGAAGAAGAAAGTGTAGAAGGCTGAATCACGTCTACCGGTGATTGTGGTGTTTCTTATTTATTCCTCGAGGTGAAAATTTTGGTTGTGATTGATTCGGTGGTGATTGAGAATCAAGACTTCAAATGGATAAAAGCAAAGAAGAAAGGAGAACGACTATGGCTGCAAATGGTTTGTCCAGAAGAAGACATAGAAATAACAGTCTCAGCGATTCTCCAGAGGAAGTGGACCACGGGGGATTTTTCAGAATTGGATTATTCCAATTTCGTCCGGGGCCCACCAAGCTACCAACTTCACCACCTTGTCACTGATTTATGAACCAGTGGCCACCCTGCAAAATACCATGTTCGAGTTTTAAAAGGTGTATTTGCAAGTGGGCAATGCACATAGTTGGAGCAAAAATGATCATACAATTTGGTGATTAAAGGCTCTTTATCATTTCGAGAGTCTCGGTTTTGGGATAGAAGAGACTAAGAAGCTCAATTCCACGAGTAAAGAAGGGAAAGAATTCAATGTCAAAACCTGACTCTCTGAGCCGTTATTTGGACTTATTTTGCATGAAGTTGGCATTGTCAGCTACAAATGACAAAATCGGTATGGGAAACTAGAGCAGGAGGGTTATGCAGTATTTCTGCATTGATGTTTCAATTCTCAACGACCTCTTCGACTCACCTGCATGCATTGTGGATTCCGTGTGTATCTTGATCGCGTTCTTTATGGAATCTGCATAATTTGGCGGCCAAAAACCTTTTTGGTGTTGCAGCATCTCTTTCATCAGTTTTGGATGGATCATGCAGCGGATGGAAGCATTTGCAGCAGGGTTTAGTCAGTAGAAAAGTCAACTGGCGTGCAAATGGCAAGCACTTCTGAATGGGTATGTTGCTCATTGACCTCATGAATATTGCAGTTTGTTTTATAAAATTTCTTCTGTTATGTCAAAAAAGAAAACAATGAACCCGATTTAAACTGAATCTAGTTTAAATCAGGGATCCGTGTAAAGTTTTGAAGCCGGACCCGATTTAAACTGAATCTAGTTTAAATCAGGGATCCCGGTAAAAATTTTGAAGGCGGACCCGATTAACTGAATTTTGAAGGCGGACCCGGTTAACTGAATCTAGTTAAAATCCGGGATCCGGGTATAAATAAAACATGTAGGAATTCTGAGTAAATAAACTCATTTCCGAAAATCATGTTCAAATTAAACATGTAGAATTCAGGGTAAAGAAACTCGTTTTCGAAAATCATGTACAAATAAAACATGTAGAATTCAGGGTAAAGAAACCCGTCTTCCAAAATCATGTACAAGTTAAACATGTAGAGGGCAGGGTAGTAAAACCCGTCTTCCAAAATCATGTACAAGTTAAACATGTAGAGGGCAGGGTAATCAAACTCGTCTTCCAAAATCATGTACAAGTTAAACATGTAGAGGGCAGGGTAATCAAACCCGTCTTCTAAAATCATGTACAAGTTAAACATGTAGAGGGCAGGGTAATCAAAACCCGTCTTCAAAAATCATGTGCAAGTTAAACATGCGTGAATCCGAGGTGCACAAACCCGCTTTCATGAATCATGTCAAATTTTATTTTATATTTATTAAATCCGCGCTCCTTAATTGGATCCCGATAGATTGTGGAGTCCATTCTACAAAAGGATGAAGGGCGGGCCCAAGCTTCACCGAGATACTGTTGGAACCGGGCTACGCAGAAATAAAGCTGTTAAAAAGTCGTACATCCTCGGGCAGCCTCGTAGTCCTGAACTACCAGCCAATAGGCAACAGAATGGATTACTTAATTGTTAATGGAAAAGCGCATTAACAAATAATGAGGTTAGTGCAAATTCGACAAGCATCCTAATCTCGGTGTTAGAATAAATAACTCCGGAATCTCGGAGTTAAAGTATCTAAACCGAATCTCGGTGTTAGAATAAATAACCCGAATCTCGGAGTTAAAGTATCTAAACCGGAATCTCGGTGTTAAAATATATAACCCGGAATCTAAATGTTAAAATATCTAACCCGAATCTCGGGTTCAAAGTATATAAACCCGAATCTCGGGCCGGCATGCACGGAATCCCGAATCGCGAAAGGAGCACCTCATCCGGGATTTGGAAGCAACACATCCTGGCAAACCAAAGACCTGAACTACTGCAGCGGGGGCAACAGATGGGACAACGATTTGTTAAGTGGAAAAGCGTGTTATCAATAACGCCATAAATGCAAACCATAAAGTTTAATGCAAGCTCGGACAAGTATCCGAAATGAGCACGTTGAACGGTTTGCACAAACAGTAAGTATTTTCCATTTATTGTGATTTGCTTACATGTTATTAAATGTAGGAATATAAACCGCATAATTAGCTCCTGAAAAATTGCTACGAAAGCAAAGTCAGATTCAGGGAATCTCGGAAAGCAGTCAATTAATCTCGGCAGCTCAGAGACCTGAACTACCGAGCTTGGGGGCAACTGTTATGGAATAAAATACTAGGCTCATCCAAGGTGTGGGCCATCAGGAGACATTTAATACATTTGGGCTTGGAGGCACCAAAGGCCCAGCAAGTCCAAACCCTAACCCTAAGGTAGCCTCTATATATAGTTGGTTAACCTAAAGAGGTACGGATCATCTTCTAAGCTCTCTCTCAATTGCATATACTGCACACAGAGCACACACACCACCCCCCTTGGCTAAACGCCTCCGGTAATCCTCGAACTACGTGGACTTTGATCCCTCCTCAGGGCACGTAGGCCCTAGGTATCGCACCTAGGTCAAGTCCCTGTGCTTTTTGATCTCTAATCCTCTTAGGTATCCAATCCATGGATGCTTGGGAGAGAGCTATTTGATCCTACATCGACATCCTAGCCCACCTAGGGCTAGAGATTTATGTTCTATGACCAAACAGTATATAAGTAAAGAATGATGATTTTATTCATTATCATGTATTTTCTTCCAATTGTTTTGAAGCATAGTTCATGATTATATATGTAGATAAATGGAGATGAGACTTTTGAGATATTTTCATAAATTATATATTGAAATGATCTTGGATTTTGGAAAAGTTTATCAGCTAGAACTTATTATTTGAAATGAAATATTTTTATGCAGGTGTTTGAAGTTTTAAAAGGATTTTATTGATAGATTGAATTTGAAGCAAAGTTTCGAAATATTGTTTGTGAAACTTCATGCTGGGGGATTTAATTATGAAGTATGAGATAGAACGGTTATTATCTTGAAGGAAGAATTTTTATTACTTTGATAAATTGACCCCAAGCATGCTTGAAATTGTTTTTATTTGGAGAGGACTGAATACAAAATGCTGGTTATTAACAGCAGTACTGTTAATTCTTAGTGCACCATGGTTAACCTTGAGCTCGCTTGATATTCATGGGATTTGTTCTCATGCTTGTTTCATGGACTGTGTGTCCATGCTTGTTTCATGGACTGTGTGTCCATACTTGTTTCATGACCTTGAGTCATGCTTGGTTAGTTACCCTTATGGACTGTGTGTCCATACTTGTTTCATGGCCTTGAGTCATGCTAAGTTAGTTACCCTCAAGGACTTTGTGGCCATGCTTGTTATTCGTTCTATAAGAAGTTCTATGGAAAGATGTGGTTTTTTTTAGAATTATGTTTTAAATTGATTCTATTAAATCAAAGGTTTTAGTGCGTTTTGAATTTATTTGATTAATGATATTTTATAGGGTAAAGGAGAAAAAATACACATGTGCTTTACTCTTGGGAGCGCCCAGCACCATATGCTTTTTTTGTGAGCAAAAATACACATGTGGTTACATTTTAGGAGCAAAAGTCACACAAAACCTTCAGCCACTGGATGTTGAACGTTAAGTAGCCATTGTTGACCGTTAATGCTGATGTGGTTGATAAATTGGAATGAGAAGAAGCCACATAGGGGAAAAAAGTGCTGATTAGGATACTAACGGTGCAAAGTTTAAAAAATTGGGGAAAAAAGAAAGACTAAAACCAAATGGCTACAAACACGCATCTGAAATCATTGATCCATGAAAGAATTTTAGATCGACCGACGAAAGAAGAAAGAAAGGAGGAGGAACCCTAATCCCTAATCCAGTGTCGTCGGCCAGCAAATCTTGAGTGAGTGGTATCTGAAATCCACTCTCATCGACCGATGAAAGAAGAAAGAAAGGAGGAAGAACCCTAATCCCTAATCCCTAATCCAGTGTCGTCGGCCAGCAAATCTTGAGTGAGCTGAAATGGTGGGTAAATCGAGAGCATGTTGTTTGCGAGTGTGAGCTAAGGGTTATTCTGACGGTAGTCGATAGCCAGGAAATCGAGAGTGAGCTGAAGGTATTCGAGAGGCAGCAAATACGATATCGTTGGAGTAATCGAGAGGCACCCTCGACCAGCAAATCTAGTGAGGAAGAATATTGAGCTAGGGTTCTTAATCCATTCTCAGTTAGCCGCAACATCGTTGTCCTCTTTCCTTATTTGCGACACCGATGCGAGGTTCTAATATTTTTTGGTTATTTTCTATTGGTCTTTTTTGATTCATTGTTGTGTTCGTTCTTTTGTTCCTGTTTTATTCATTATGAGAGGGAATGACATGCTTTCACAAATCCTTCAAAACCCTGCTATTCTGATAGTTTCCTTCGGTTTTGCTTGTGAACCTGTTACAGAATAATTTTGTATGAGAGAGAATGATCTTCATTACACAGAAATCGGAGTGTCCGATTCTTAAAAATAATCAGAGATTTCAAAAGGCCAAGAGAGTAATTGGTCTTAACCAAAAAAAAAAATAGTGATTTCATAAGAAAATTGGGCTCTGGGGGCAAGGTTGGGGATTCCATTCAATATTTTAAATGAAATAGTACTGAATAGTAAAGTGTTAATCGTGTAAACCAAAGGATATTTGATACCAAACTGTTAAATTAGAGTAACTGGTAGCAAACAGGTCAAATCACAAGGTAATATATTGCATTTTATCCTAAGTTTTACGTAGTACAGAACGGATATGAACTGGTAATAGGAAGTTACAAAGTGTAATTTTTGAACCAGACTATACCGAGTCATATTGTGTTCCAATTTCCAATTATCAATTTGGTGTGAAAAGAAGGATTTTATGCTTTGGTAATAGTAACTTTGTGCCAAGTCACTTTTATTAGATTCTTCTTGAGACCTTATGCTATCCTAGTAGTTTGCCCTTAATTTGTTTCACTTTTAAAATGTAAATATGCTAGATTCTTAAATCTGCACGTAACCAGAGTTATATGTAGTTTTCTTTTTAACTTTCACTGTTCTTTTTGCCTCAAAGAAAACATTATATATGTTGTGTGTTGAAAACCTGATTTGGCCAACTCTTATGAATAAAAGGAAATCGAGAAATGAAATGAAAGGTGGATGGTATTGTGTGAATTTTAAAAAAATAATAATAATTGGGCACACAAATAAAAATTGGATGGTATTCTCTCATTTTGAACGTGCATATTGTTGCTTACTTCCTCATGTCTCCCATCTTAATAAATGACCATCTTTTGGGCAAATTTTTTTTGTTTGGTCTATTTAGACAGCTGAAACAGATTATTAGTGATCAAAATTATATGTTCCAAATTATAGATAACGTATGAAATGGGAGAATGCTGAAGATCATGCAAAATATTATGATTGCTTGTTTGAGGGTGAAATAGTTCTTGGCAGGTTATTTTCTCCTTGTTTTGTCAAAAAATTTGTTGGAAGTTTCTAGACAAGTTGTTTATTGTTCTCCAATTCTTAAGCGCATGCCAACCCTCTGTAGTCTAATATAACTTGTCTAATTCATTTAAGGGTTAAGGTGCAGATTTGCCAACAAACTATTACCTGAGGAGCGTCTAGCACAAAAAACAATTGAGGGGACCAAATTGGCCAATGAACTATTAAAAAGTGAAAAAAGTACCAAATAACTAATAAAAAAACAACTATCACAATTACGTTAAAATATGAGACACTGGCGTAGGACGATGGCGGAGACGTTGGAGAAAAGAGCGGTTATGCCTTCTTGTTGGATAAGGCAAACACCAACAGAGATGGGACCCATGCGAGCAGACGTTGTGGCAGCGGCGGTTGCTGCTTGTGGCATTGGAGGGATGCAACCAGGGTGCAAGGTGTGTGCCGGTCGAAAGCTGTGGACTGCTGGATAAGTTCAAGAGGGTGAGTGAAACACCCAGCAATAATGGAAGCTTTGGAGACGCCAACGTCGCCGACACTATGACAGTCAATGGAAGACGGAGACACCAAAACAGTGACGAGGTAATAGTTCGTTGGCGAATCTGCACCAAATTGTGTTTTTTTTTCACTTTTTAATAGTTCATTGGCTAATTTGGTCCCCTTAATTGTTTTTTGTGCCAGACGCTCCTCTGGTAATAGTTCATTGGAAAATCTGCACCTTAACTCTTCATTTAATTACATCTACCATTTCGTCACTCACTTCATACTAATATATTTTATGCATATCTTCTACATATGTTGATCCACATATGTGATGTATATCTTCTGCGTAAAACCTGAATTTAACTACTTCTGGTCCTTGGTATTACAACCTGGTCATAATTCTAAATTTGTTATCAAAGAGGGCACATCAAATGACTATATGCGCAGGAATGCTAATCCACAAACCCAATTTCCCATTCCAGATGAAAGGGAAATGAGGTTGTCTGGAGGTAGTAACTCAACAGAGCCAGCAGCTTCATGATGCATTTAGTTTCGGGCCCAATCACTCACTGTTGCTCCATCTTCTGACCTTCCATTTCAGCCTCAAGGTCTGCAATGGAGAGGAGAACCTTGTGTAACAAGCTCACAACTCTTATCACGTCTTCAGACCAACAACGACAAAGGAAAGAAGACTATTAATTAGGGTTATGTGTACATGTGTTTAGGCTTGGGTTTTGTAATTATTTTGCTTTAAAAACTGTAAAAGGGCAAAGTCTTTTGCCTCAACCCTGCTTTTGACGTAGTTATATATGTTGTACAAATGGTTCCTTGCGTACTGACATTTAGCCCATGGTTGTCATTTTTTTTTTGTATTTGTCAGGCCTTGGGTATTGTCAGAACATGCTAAGATTGGTGTAGTGCATTTTTAATACTAACCACAGGTTGACAGGCTTTTTTTGCTACCTGTTTATTTGTGTAGTTCATCAAAAAATTTGTGTGTTTTTTACTATTCCCCAATGGTTGTTTCCACCTTTATTCTCACTTTTTTGTTTCTTCCTGTCGTTGATGTTGAAGACGAAGCCATCCAGCAACCTCTCAATTTCAAATTCCTATGAGATCGTACATAGAAGAAATAATATCATGCAAAAGCCCACAAGATATAATAAAGAGTGTCTAATTTTCATTTCATAGCTAAACTGCTAAACAAATGAGCTTGCCTTCGTTTTCGTTCCTTCATAATAAGTTGAAACCTATGGAATACTTCTTAATGACAAGGTCTAAGAGATATTAAAATGCAAGTTTGCACAGTAGGAAAATATATTACTGTATGAGGGCAACAAGCTTCCAATTTATATGTATTATTAAGGTAATATGTTTCTATGATGTGCAAGCTTTCATTTGAGTAACTCTTGAGACCATGTTGAGAAGCAATGTCAAGAGTACCTTTTATCCTATACACATCACCCTTGTCCTCAATCACTTTTTCTATTTTCTAAACAAATATAGTTTGAACCCATTTTGAATGGCCAAACTTCCTTCTTCCACGAGCTTTAATAAGCATCCAACCAAGAGCTCATCCTCCATAGGAATCCATAAGTGAAGATTTCATGCCATATTCTTGCATAATAAACAATACAATAAAACCAGCCACACTAGCACTAATGCATATTGAACCTGAGCATAGAGAGATAGATTTAAAGGTATCAAAACAACATAGGACAATAAATTTCATAGAGCCAATCACTTTGTAAAAAAAATTAGTACGTTAAAAAATGGCCATGCGTACGTTGCAAAACCATGGTTATGCTTAGCACGAAAATTGGTGAATGATTATACCGCGGACCACAATGTGTCACTCTGGAGTCTAGATAAAATGAAGGAGCAGGAACAACACATATAAAATGAAAAGGGAAAAGAAATAGAAGAAGTGTAGCCTGCCTTAGATACCCAGAAATTTCAGAAGGAAAAACAAGAAATCCAAAGAGGTCGAAAGAGGAATGACGACATAGATTCGGAGGCGTAGTCAAGTTATGAAGCAAAGAGTAATTCCGAAATTAAATATAGAAACTCACAGGTTCTTCGCAAAGAATGAGAGAAGTGTCCGATGGCGGAACCTTGCATTTGCAACTCACCGTCGTCTCAATTCAGATAGGCGAACAGATAATAACTTTAGACAAAAATAGCAGCGAAGTATCTTTGTGTCGCTCTAAAATCGATCAACTTCCTCAACTCAGCGACTTCATATCACATCGCTTCTTTGTGATTTGCTTGGATTTCGATTTACCCAGTGTTTGTTTCAGTTCATTCGATTCTAGGTTTCTTTTTTCCCCAATTTCGATTTGCCCGAAGATTTGTTCAAATCATTCATTTTTACGGTCCCCCCCCCCATTTTATTAACTTTCCACCGTCAGTATCCTAATCAGAAATTTTTCCCCATTTGGCTTCTTCTCACTCCAATTCATCATCCACATCAGCATTAATGGTCAACAATGGCTACTTAATGGTCAACATCCAGTGGCTGAAGGTTTTGTGTGACTTTTGCTCCTAAAATGTAACCACATGTGTATTTTTGCTCCCAAAAAAAGCATATGGTGTTGGGCACTCCTGAAGGTAAAGCACATGTGTATTTTTGCTCCTTTACCTTATTTTATATAGAGTTCTATTTTAATTATGTTTGTATGGTTTTGAAATTGAAACTTATTGGCATATTGTTATTATCAAAAAGTTCAAAGGTTTAAATATTTACTTTTGCATTTTATTAAATTATAAGAATGGGACGTTATTCACCGAAAAATTTCTTTGGATCAGATAATAATGCCAACCTTGTACTTCTTGTGGAACAACGAAGAGTCTCCTTAAGGGTATAAAGCTCGCTAATCTATATGGTAGTCCTATTAGTTGATGCAACCATAGCCTAGACTTTTGCATTAATATTTAAAGCTAGATGCTCCATGTAATCTATAAGTAGGATCCTTGTATTTTGGAACATATGTTTATAAGTTTAAGGCTTAAGGAATGTGAGTCCACTCATATTCCCTACCCGTCACCCCTTTAGGTTTCAAGGTGTGACACATTCATTCCTTAATATAAGTCTCATTTTAATGAATAAATTGAACTATTAAGTAAATATTATATTAAGGACCGGAGTTAGTATATGGTGAGTAGTCACAGGCATAACTAATACTTTTCATAGGTCACAACCTTTAGTAACTAACTCTCCTCACTAAAAAACAAAACTATGGAAACGAACATAGCAAAGCTCTTGTATAGAAAAACGCTTCAATATATAGAGGCAAAACATACATAAATAATACCTTTCTCGCCCTTTTGGCTAAGATCAAGAACATATATATGAGCTTATGCACTTAAACGCTCATGCACTACTACAGATTTGGGCTTTCAGAAAACTTAATACATAATAGTTGCAACTATGTATGTCGAGACGGAGGATGAGCAAGGAGATATAACCCTTAAAAGTAATGGTTAATAATGTGCACCATCACGTATTACAAGGTAGAATTGATGAAATCATAAAAATAACGGTTGTAGTTAATAACGTTATTTATTTAGTGACAAAAGTGGTTGTTCTTTCCAAACAACCGCTATTAGCACTTACAAATGATTCGACTTCCAACCTCTTATATCAACGAAGACAAAACATAACGATCTTCAAAAGCAACCATCATGTAACACTTTTCCGTTAGACCTATATTTAAACTCACATATTCCTTGTGATTCTTACTATTATTTTTTATCAACCTCCTCCTTCTCTCCATATAATGTTAACATCGTAGGGAGCTCCTCTGCCACCTCTGTAATGCCCCTAATTCCTATGTCCATTATGATGTCCAATTATGTTCCTATATCTCTTATTAATCTAATTAGCATGTAATTATCAAAGTGACGGCGTTTATAGATCAGAGTAATTCGCAACAGAGAGCATGCATTAGCGTTCGGATAATGAGTAACTGATAATATATGCCTAGACATATGCTGGTCAATTTAAATTCCTGCGGGAATATACGCATGATACAATTAAAAATGCGGAAATAGTTAGGGTTAATCCCTTTGAAGGATGTTCATTATACAGTTATCCAAATGCAAAGTTAGTCAAGTAGTTAGTAATATAAAATCCAAAATATCAAAATATAAATTTCACTTAAATAAATCCCCTCCTTCAGGGTCTTCTTCTACGGCCCCAGCTGCATCGCCTTACTTTCTGATCCAGAACATCTTCCTGTATATTTAGGTATGTCTAAGAAGATATTTTAAGGGCATTTTGTGTTAGTTCTCTATGTGTTTTGATGATAACTGACAATTGTAAACTCAAAATGTAGTTTGTCTTTGTTAAGTTCAAAAACTTACTGTCAAAGGCAAACTCAAGTTTGTAGATGTCAAACTCCAGTTTGGACCTGACAGAGAGTTGTTCAAGTTCTTCAAACTTAGACAAACTCAAGTTTGTATTGGCAAACTCGAGTTTGAATCAAACAGAGAGCACTCCAAGTTTTTCAAGTTAAAGCAAACTCGAGTCTGTCATGTTAAACTCGAGTTTGTGTTAGACAGAGAGTTTTCAAAGTTTTCCTAACTAAAGCAAACTCAAGTTTGGATTTGCAAACTCAAGTTTGCTCTTGGCAAAGAGTTTTCAAGATTTTACATCTCTTAAGGAAACTCGAGTTTGAGTGAGCAGACTCGAATTTGTGTCAAGCAGAGAGCTCTTCACTATTTTGAACAGAAGCAAACTCAAGTTTGCTTCTGTAAACTCGAGTTTGAGCTTTGTGGACTTAAACATATTTTCACTACAAAAAGTCACAAACTCAAGTTTGTCACTTATTAACTCAAGTTTGATGGGAAAAGCACCAATATAGGAATTTTTTACAAAATTGTACCCAATTAAAGTACTTTAGAAAAGAATTACCAAACTAATACAGTCAAAGGCGTCATCTGACGAGACGCCACTAGTGGCGTCAGACAATCTGACGCCACTAGAGTGGCGTCGTACTTCTTGACGCCACTGGCGTCAATTATAATAGAAGCCATTGTGGCGTCTTTAATTGACACCACAGGCATCAATTAAAATTGACGCCAGTGGCGTAGAGCAGTACGACGCCACTAAATAGTGGCGTCAGGACAGGTGACGCCACTGGTGGCGTCAGCATTACTTTGGAAATTATTTTTGAAAGTGCTTTAATTGGGTACATTTTTTTGTAAAAGTTGCTACATTGACGCCACTAGTGGTGTCAAGCAGTACGACGCCACTAGTGGCGTCAGAGCCCGTGACGCCACTACCTAGTGGCGTCAGGACAGGTGACGCCACTGGTGGCGTCAGTATTACTTTGAAAATTATTTTTGAAAGTGCTTTAATTGGGTGCATTTTTTAGTAAGAGTTGCTACATTGGTACTTCTCCCCAAGTTTGCTCCTATTTCAAAATGTTGTCCAAAACTCAATCGCGATGATCTTTTCTGGAAAGAACAAAACTCAAGTTTGGCTCTTGAGTAAAATTTGCAAACTCCAGTTTGCTTGAACAAACTTGAGTTTGTATCGCTCAGTTTGAAAATCAGCTTTCTCGAATTTGCAAAATCTTCATGTTTGATTTAGATACTTCTTACCATCACTCATTACTATTCTTAACTATGTTTAATCAGTTTGTTAGTGAGTTTTAAATGATTAAAGGAGCATTATATTGAAGATTAAGCTTAAAGCAAAAGGTGACGTCATCACATTTATTGCTGGGCCAAAAATCTTAGCATCTTTTTGGCAAATCATTCTCTGGACTTTGCAAAGGTTTAGATGGTTTCTTTCCCTCTATGGAAGCTTCATCTCCCAACGGATTAATCTGAAGGAAAATCAACAAGATTAGCTGAGCACCAAGATTAGCTCAAAGCAAGAGAGAGACTGGACCAATTTTCAACCTAACAGCTAGATTAATGTCTCCAACTGTTACATTAATGACACTAGTGGAAAAAAGGCTTTTAAGACCAGACAAAAAAGGTACATTAGGACCGGACCCGCGAGCAGTCTTGTTCCAGGCGGTATTAAAAGTCGACCTTTAAGACCGGACTTTTACACGGTCTTAAAGATTTTCTTTAAGACCGGACATTTTAAACCTTCGGTCTTAAAAGTCGTACTAAATAAATCGAAATATTTTTGGTTCGGTCCTAAAACTCAAACTTTAAGACCGGACAAAAGTCGACCGCTCTTAAAAGATCCAAATATTAAGACCGGACAAATATCAATCCGGTCCTAAAGATAGCGGACTCTAAGACCGGAGGAATAATTACCCGGTCTTAAAAGACTGACTTTCAAGACCGGATTTTTTCAATGGCATATGCTGGAGCACCTGATAGCCCGCGTCGATCATATAGACCGAAGCTTGGGCAAACTGTTTCAGGTCTATCACGCCGTCAACAACAAGCTGAAAGCGGTACTCGACGCCAATGACGTTGAGTACCATACCTCTGATGACGACGTCTCTGACCATTCCCTCCCTCCAGACAACGATGGGGAGGATTAGAATTTTTAAGTTTTTTTTTTTTGTGCTGCCTTACGAGGCGGCAGAAAAAAAATTATTAAATAAAATTTTATTTCCCAATCGCCTTCCTTGTTTGTCTTTAACTTTATGTTCTTTTTCTCCGACAACAAGAACAAACAAAACATTGTCCTATTCGTGGTGATCAATCTTAAAAATTTGCGAATAAAGTTAACGATTGCGACCATACAAAACAAAACAAAAAAACATTATTTACCTTTTTTCGAATAAAAACAAGCAGAGTGACGACTATTCTCAAGTTTGGACCATCGTTGTCTTCCCCTCAACTTTTCAGGATGTGATGAAAATTTTCGGTGTCGTTTTCGTTATCTTCTTTCTTTTTCCAACTAAAAGAAAAGGGACACCGATGGCGTTCTTCACATCCAGAAAAGTTGAAACGAGAACTGAAGACACAAAACTTGAGAAGAACGCTTGAAACATGGTTGCCTTGAACCCTAACGATATGTCTAAAAATCGAGTCACCAACTCTATTAAAATGAAGAATATTAGGACCGGACGTTTAATAAATCCTCGGTCCTAAAAATTAAGCCTTATTTTAAAATTTAAAGTTAGGAGCGGACAACTAACAAATATACGGTCCTAAAGGTTTCGGCAATCTATTAAATAAAATGAAGACTTTAAGACCTGACTACTAACAAATAAACGGTCCTAATAATTTAGCCGTATATTTTCTATACTTTTAGGACCGTACTTTTTAACAAATATACGGTCCTAAAAGTCTCTACCCAAATTTTTAGAATTAGGCGAAGACTTTTAGGACCGGATATTTGTTAAATATACGGTCTTAAAATGGACGAAGACCTTTAGGACCGTACTTTTAACAAATATACGATCCTAAAAGTCGAGAATACTTTTCAGAGCCTCATCGGCTCATTTTCAACATCCGCTTTGTACCTCAAATTTCAAGCACTAAATAGCTTTATCCACCATCCCATTCATTCAGAAACCCAAAATGGACACACACAAATTGTTCGAAAAAATAAACAAATTTATTATTGAATTACATTGCTATATTTACAAATGAATTAATTAGCTAGTCGAAAAAATAAACAAATGTACGAAGGCTATTGTTGCTCTGACATCATATATTATTTACAAATGAATTAATTTAGGACATTAATTATTGTCTTGACTTGGATTTTCTAAGACTAGTTTATACGAGATATTCACAAAAAACCTCGCGTATGTGCTCGATTTCATCATCATCAAATGGCTCTTCACGAGGCAAACCTCGTAACATCAAAGACGAGAAGCAGAATTAACATATTATGTGCATATTTCATATGTAACATTAAGCCATCGATGGCCGAATTCAGCCATAACATCTTACCCTTAAAGTGACTTTAGTGTTTCCCTCCGTCACAATATCATATAAGTGTTTCATGACGTACGGGCCACATAAGTTCGATCGTTCGGTTGCCGACGGGTCTAAAAATAACAATAAATATATATAAGAGCATATATAGCTTCTTGACCAACTTGAAGGCAATTATGTCATGTCCAATTATGTACTAACCTTAATTTTGTGCCATTTAGGATCCGTGAGTGAGCACCACGCTTTTTTACATCAACACGGAAGGTCTTCATGGCACTATCATCAAAATCGAAATTTATCGGTAATGTTCACTGAAAATTCTACAGAGATTTGAGACAAGACGATCAAAATGACATTCTTACTTGGTGATCATCGGCTTCAACGTAGTCGATGGATCGTTGTGAGTGGAGCATAAGAAGATAACATAATGCAACTCCATGTTCATGACGACCAACTGCCGGTGGTTGCTGAAAATTCACGGCGATAAAGTACTCGAGTGATATATATATATGTAGCATAATTATATTAAGTGAATTGCAGACAAGTATATATGTATACAGAGCCAGTGTGGAAACAAGTACACCTTTCTTTGCACTTTACACAACCTATTTGATATGTACTCTGTCTCAATTCCAGAGGTAGTGTTGTGCTTGCATACACTGGGCACAAGAATCCAAAATCCGAAATTCCTGCCTCTTGAACCAGTTTCTCGTGCATGCACCTACAAGAATGACATCGATGAGGGAATTAGTATATATGTATATATGTGAGTCTAAACGGTGCATTTCAATTATGTAATCAAGGAAGAAGATACTTACTTCATAAATAGTTGAACACATGCACTAGTAACCTCGACTCCGGAAGCGGCATGGACTCTACATCTTCATTATCAACTAAAAGCGGTTGAGGATGAGGGAGGCCTACTACTTCATTGACGAGGCCACGATTTATCTTTAAACCATTTTTGGCTACCAAATCTTTTATTTTTCCTTGGCCGTCAAGTTAGCGGTAGGGGATGGAACTTGAGGAGGGTGGAGCTTGAGGAGGGGGTGGAGCTTGAGGAGGGTGGAGCTTGATGAGGGGTGAAGCTTGATGAGGAGTAGAGACATCTACAAGCTTCACTGGCCAAGAGATGAAGGTTCCCTTGACATCACTCACAACCTTGACTCATCGGTTGGGAGAGGGACGGGTGCATCAAAGATCACCTCTTCAACCGACACTCGACTTCATCATCGACCATTTGTTCGTGGTGTACAGTTGATCCCAAGTTGTGGGCAGTCCTTTAGCAACCAATTGTCTATGACCATCATGATCCTCCACATACAGATGACAAGGTTGCTCGACTCGGCCATCCAACAATGCGGCTCCTCTAGTGCTCTGCTCTGCATAGGTTGGTGAAGGTGTCAAGGGATCCACACTGGTCTCGGCCGAGAGCTCGGGAGGAACTTCATTTTCTCCATCTCCTCCTTCATCTTGCTCATCTCAGTTGAAACATCCTCAATGTAGCATCTTTCGCCGATTCCTCACTTAATTTGGCGGCGTCGATCCATCTCCTCCCAGGGTAACCATACTTTGTCTGTGGCGTTTGGATTTACCAAAGTATTGCTTTAGGCCTACCCGTCCTCCAATCCCCCTTACACGCCCGCGTGATCTGGTTTCCGGTCGCGGCCGGTCGAACATCATTCCTCCCGTCCGACGCAAAAGATCCCTCTGCCTCTTTCTTTTTAAGATCTTCCTGTAAGATACAGAAACATGTTTAGTAAGTAAAAAATAACAATATCGATACTTACAATTCGTTCATTTGCCGAATATACAACCAGAGCTCCTCGCGACGTATTGGAGATGGCGGCTGGTCAACTACCGTAGAAGGATTGGATTCAGCCATCTTCTAATCTCTTCCGTTTGGTGCCATCAAATCTTTTCGGCCTTTTCATATCCGCGAGAAGCCTGTGTGGGCAATCATTCTTTCTCCCAATCTCCCGATATTTTTCCCTTATTTTACGTGAATCGGGATTGAAAACAACTATATATCAATTATGAATTCCGGCCATGTCACTAACAGAAATTAGAGAACTTCGCTTGATATGAGCGTCAAACATTAGTCAAATTCACTTCATCAAGTTTCAACATTTTACTTAAGGAAGATGTAGCATTGTAGAAGAAATTGGGAAAACCAAAGGAAAGGGAGTTGCGAAATGCTGCCAACTCAGTCAATTCATTCATTCATCATAAATGGTTCCTACACATATTAGAATAACTAACTAACTAACAGCAACGTCTAACCATGGCCATTACACAGTTTACATATCAAACTTGCATGGAACTAGGACATGCTCTTCTCATGCAGGACAAATGCAGCAAATGTATACTTCTATTCACACACCAAACCATTTAACTAACAGGATTAGATGTACACAATAACATTCACATATCCTCACGGGTTAATAAGCAAACAAAAGTGCAAACAAAACTAAATATAACTCACCAGAGCTTCGAGTGGTCCGCTTACGAACAAATTGTTGCCAAGTTTGTTCATCAATAAATTTGTACTTGTCCCGGGGTTGATGGTCGGGCTTCTCCTCGGCAAAAATATAAGTGTTAGCGAGAAAGGTCTTAAACTTCCTGAACCGCTCGGCCACAATAAGACAATGTTGAGTCTTTGAACTTCTCAGACTCAGGGACGGTGAATGTAAGCCGGATAGTGTCCCACATAGGATCCTTTAATGTTTTTTGGTCCACATTTTTCCACTCATCAAGTATATGTGCTTTTATTAGGACCGAAAGGTTGCAAATTTTCATCAAAATGAATCTCGAGCTTCGTCCCAGTATTCCGACTAAGGGATACTTCCATCATTCGTGTGCCGTTTCTACCACGGCGTGCAGCGGCGAGGAGGCTCAATGTGAGATGAAGAGGGTTCGTTTGTCCGACCCTCCCGGTCAAACCGATATCTGGAGTTTCAAGAACACGAGTGGAATCGTTTTCACCGTTCATTTTCAAGGCAGTAAGAGAGGAATGCACGAGAAAATGAGGGAGTAACGAGAGCTAACGGTGCGCGGGCGAGGAAGAGAGGTAATGGAACAGGGAAGGGTTTCGCAACGTGAGCAGGGGTTCTTCGGTGAGAGTGTGAGAGTGACAAAAGCGTCGCGCGAAGTTAACGTTTGGCGCTTCATTTTTAAGACCGGACAAATACACATATACGGTCTTAAAAGATAACCTTTAAGACCGATCTCTATATGTCCGGTCTTAAAATTAATTAATTTTTATTCAAACTTTAGTACTAGGCCAAATTTTGTGTCGGTCTTAAAAGTCTTACTTTTAAGACCGGTCATTCTGTAACAATGGTCTTAACATTTATTACTTTTTTATTTAAACTTTAGTAGCGGACAAATTTTAAGTTCGGTCTTAAAAATCAAAGTTTTAAGACCGGCTTTTATATATGTTCGGTCTTAAAACTTTAATACCTTTATATTTATATTTTTCCGTATTATTTTGGAGTGTAGAAAATATAAGTCCGCCTTGATGAGATTTCTACATAAAAGTATTTGATATTTCAATTTTTTTATTAACATTTTTAAGGCGGTTGTTATTTTAACAGTGCGGATAAGATCTATGAAAAATTGATCGAATAAGAAGTTCTTTATATTTACAAATATGCCACGGTCACATATTTAGGACCAGGTCGATAACTAGTCCGGTCTTAATGGCGTCCTTCATTGTGTAAGAAGTTCTTTTTATTTACAAAGCTGCCACCGGTCACACCATTAAGGCCGGTGCTTCGATTATCCGCTCTAAATGAGGCGGTCTTATAGCCCTTCATTGTTTAAGAAGTTCTTTTTATTTACAAAGCGCCACCGGTCACACCTTTAAGACCGGTGCGTCGATTATCCGCTCCAAATGAGGCAGTCTTAAAGCCCTTTTTTGCACTAGTGTGATTCCAACGGTCATTTAATGCTCTCTTCATATATAAGCTATAGCATTCAAGTCTCTAAAGAACCAATATACAGAAAACGAAAAGCTATCAACTTTCAACTGCATTTAGTGTTTTCTACGTACTTGTAAAGTATCTTTTGATACATTGTACTTCAGTGATTATTTCATCTACTCTTTTAGAGAGTTTATCATTGAACATCATTTATTGTAAGAATCTCAAGTCGTGGGACTGTGAGATTGGGATTATCAGTTTACAACTTGTAAGGGGAAGTGTATCCTAGTAAGAGGATAACTTTCGAGTGTTGAGTGTGTAACTGATATGAGTGTTAGTGAAAAAATCTCAGAGTGTCTGGGGACTGGACGTAGGTCGAGGATTTAGACCAAACCAGTATAAATCTTCTTGTGTCTAGCTTTTCTCCCTCACCTCTGTTTTACCCTATTCTGTTGTTTAAGTTTGGGTGTTCTGAAAAGAATTTTTAAAATCCCCAATTCACCCCTGATAAGTGTAGATTTTATAATTAAATAGGTGTATGTTTTAAGGTATAATGAGTTGGACTTATTAATATTTCATACCTATTTAATTATCTTTTATATATCTATCAAACTTTTAATTAAATATAGGATAAAAGAATATTGCAACAAAAAATCTATTGATATCTTATTTTGTTGTGCAGAAGATATTATGTGATCTAAGAGAGAGGCAACAAATTAAATTAAAAAGGATATAATATAATATATTATATTATGTTGAGATGAGGAGACGTTGCTATTTGAAGAAAAGGATGATCTTTTAAGCCATTGGAATTAAAGATGTGGGGACCACACAAAACAAAAGAAGCATATCACGCACATGGAGAGGATTTTAGATCTCAAAAGGATATTGTATATCCTTTATAACAAACAAAAGAGGCAGATCACGTACAGGATCCTTTATACAATAAAAAGAAGTAGATTACAGCCCAACAAACGGAGAACCCTGGAGTATATCTATAAAAAAGGAATTAAAGAAGGGGAGACCGCGCGGAAGGGAGATCAAGAACGACTAGAGCTGAGACGCACAGTCGAATAACAATTCGAGAAAGCAGCAGAAAAGAGGGACGACGCACGGACGCACACGGAGCAACGAGAGGAGCAGCGGTGTTTTGGTTGTCTTCATCATCTCCACGGAAAGACGAGAGGACTGTGGAGACGACAGATAAGCTTTTTTTTCTCCCTCTCTCTCTCTCTTCATTATTCTTTAAACCTGAATTCTTATCTTTTTATTATGGATTTTAGTATAGCCATGTGTGGCTGAATTTTCCTTTCAACCTAGAGTAGATATGAACTTATAAGTAGATTAAACTTTGTTTTCATTGTTTGGTTATAATTAATATTAATTTTGGTTACTTATTCTTGGTTTGTTTTATCTATTTGGTGATTGGCCATCATTGAATATGATTTTGAGCATTGGAATTTACCTTGACGAACGGGATTATAATTAGGCTCTAAGATTAAGTAAAATTATATTAGATTACGATTTAATTTGCGATTAGGATAGACATATACCTAATAGATTGTTGAGGAGTTTGTTCGATTTTTGTTGCCTCTTGAGTAACCATGTTAGACATAACAAGTTATACTCAAGAGAGGTTTGTAAAGGAACCGACAGGCACTTATAGCTATTTATACTTGAGATTAACAAAATTGATATTAAGGCTAATTAAATTAGTGAAATCAAGGTTTATGAAGCTCATAAGTGATTAGTGATTCTGAGTTGCTTGTTTAATATTTTTGGTAGCTAATTTATTTTAATTTCTTTTCTCTTAATTAAATTCAATTTGGTTTGCTCAACTTAAATGAAATTGTGAAATTAATGCTTGACTGAAGTTGTGGGTACTAAGTCCTCGTGGGAACGATACTTTACTTACTCTTTATTACTTGATATGGCCCGTGCATTTGCGGAGTCTATAGGCTATAAAGTTTTTCCCTATCAAGTTTTTGGCGCCGTTGCCGGGGAACTATGTGCCACAACTGTCTTGGTTGGAATTGATTGAGCATTAGTAGTTTGAGTTTGAGTTCATAAATATTTTATTTTATTTCACTACTACAAAAATGGGCTATTACTACCCTAAAAGACGTCCCTATTTAAAAAAGGGATGTAACAAGTGAACACGGTGGCATTCTTGTAATAATTTTGGCTCCGAAACATTTTTGGAGTCCCAAAATATAATTTGGGACTCCAAAAATCCCAAAATACAATTTGGGACTCCAAAAAGCAATTTTTGGGTAGGGAGGAATTTTTGGCGAGCTGGAGAAACTTTTTGGAGTCCCAAAATATAATTTGGGACTCCCAAAATCAGGGAAAATTTTTGGCGGGTATTTTTTTTGGAGGGGAATTTGTTTGGAGTCCCAAAATATAATTTGGGACTCCAAACTTTTTGGAGTCCCAAATTGTATTTTGGGACTCCAAAAATATAGTTGTGGAGTCCCAAATTATATTTTGGGACTCTAAATGATTAATATATTAAAAAACAAAAAGGTTTTTCTGTGCTTGTCTTTGCTTATTCGAACTCGGTTTCCTTCTTCCTCTTTCTCATCCTCGTCTTCTTCTCATTGCATGGGAAGCTTTATGATTTTGAACCAAACCCTACCCTAGCCTCCTTCGTTCATCCTTGTTCCTTCATTCTTTCCATCCGTGGCAGAATCGGTGCGGAAGAAGATGGAGTCTGGACACTTGATCTGCGATATCGAGATTCCGGTTCTGCAGCACAAGATTGATGTCTTTTCATCATCCTATTGGGAATCCCTCGAATCACTAAGGGCAAGATCACAAGAAACAGCTCAGTATCAAGGCAAGGTTCCCTACTAGTTTGCTTTCATCTTATTGAACTGCTCCTTTCAACAGTATATCCTATGGGTTTTGGGTTATTATAAATTAGGGCTCTGAGCTTTTACATGTTTTCCCTCATTCAATCTTTCCTCGAGTAATTTATGCTTTAGAACTATCGTTTATGACGTGGATTGTAGGTTTTGATTTATCCTATGTCTTTCCAGCTAAATTAGAAGATGCCAAAGCTAAATTGAGGGAGACAGAGGATAATTTGGTTAAAGCACTAGGAGGTTCATCTTTACTATCGCTTTACATCTTTATATCGGCGGATTTTAATTTGAATTTCTCTAAACCAGACTGCATAATTTCGTTGTCGCAAGTTTGTGAACACGATAGCTTATAGTGACTAAGCTTTAACTTTTTACTTCTTGCAACTCTAATTGCATTTTCACACAATGAAGACTCGCAAAGAGGCCAGGCGTATGGCGTTTATGGATGCTATTGCTTCTACGAAGACTAGAGTTGAAGATCTTAAGAGTAGTGTTCAGAAGCAAATAAGTAAGAATAGTGAATATGCTGCAATTTTATATCAACAATCTCCTGGTAATGATCTGTTTGTGAATTTATGCACTGCAAACACTTCATAGCAATCTCTAAACGTTACTAGGCCACCGCCACTAGGCTGTTGACTTTTTTGTTATACAGTGTGATATTGTTGAAGTCATCAACTTATCTTATATGAGCAGATGTTGCTTTAATAATAGAGATTTTTTTTCTTAACTCTGTCAGCACTATCTTTTGTTATTGCAAGGTTGGAATTCCCCTCAGAAAAATAGTTATCATGTTACGATCATGGAGCTTCTTATAATAATTGATGCTTGTAGGAGGGCTTCAACTAAAAATATTACTGCAGTCATTCCATATTTTGGATATGCTAGGGCTGATAGGAAGGTTAGATTGTGCATTTAGAAATTTGAATGCATCCATTGTATTTTTATAGCCTGAATGTTAAATTGGAAGATTCTCTTGCTATCTCTTTTTGGCGACCCAATCACATTTTAGGTTTCAATTTCACTGCTCTGTTTCCCTGCTGAAATATTTCTTCCCTCTACAACACAGCTGGCTCAAGTGCTTTTATTTAGTTGATACTCTACATTTGGGATGCTTATTTCAACCTTTTTAAGATGTTCATAATGCATTTTCTACTTATAATTGAACTTGGTGCATATTCTTCTCAAATTTCTATTTTTGTTGGTATATTATACAAAGTATTTTTCTGTTGTTTGGGGGACAATATTAAAACGCATACCAATTCAATAGGAATTTTCTCCTTGCAATTGAAGTATAACAAGAGAAGTTCTATGAGTCCTAGACGTTTGTAGAAGTTTATTGGCATTTTCGTGTAAAGTTATGGAAAGGCCATGCTCACATTGATATTGACAAAAATTTACTGGATATATCATATGTTTAATTTCAGTTTGTTTTGAACACTTTCTTAACTATTTTCTCAGACTCAAGGGTGTGAATTCATTGCTGCCAAGCTTGTAGCAAATTTGATTACTGAAGCAGGTGCCAATCGTGTCCTTGCTTGTGACCTTCATTCTGGATAGTCTATGGGCTATTTCGATATTCCAGTGGACCATGTTTATGGACAGGTAAATATTGATTGCTTTATTTCCTGAATACAAAAGAATATGAACTTTAAAAAACATATGAGGTCTCTTGAATGTAGACATACATTCACACAATCATAAATATACATGCTTAGGATTTTTAATAAAATAGGAAACAACATAAGAAAACCTAATAAAAATAAATTAGTAAAACATCATAGTATATGTGTGGCTATTGGTTTTGAAGGTCCAGCCTGACTTTTGCAAAACTCAGTTTTAGTTTTCTTATTTGAGTAACTCAAACGTGACTTTTGAAAAATGGAATATTAACCTAAAATTGGGTTTTGCAGATGGTAAAAGTGTTACTTCTAGGAAATTTCAATTTCTTACTTAACCTCTCGGCACTTTCAAAGTCTAGTTGGCTATAGATGGGAAATAAAACTATATACACATTTTTTGGGAAGTTGGATTACTGATACACTTTTTGACTAATACTGATAGAATAGTTCGAATTCGCATTAGAGATGTTTCTTTCACAAATACTTTTATCACTTACTGGCGTTTCTTTTTCATTGTAGAATTATTTTAGCTGTTTCTTCTCATTACCAATAGTAATCTCGTCAATGAGATGGGGTGTTGATGCTGGAAGAAAAACTCTTGTTATTCCTGCCAGAATGCAGTACATCAATTCTTGACGAGTTATTGCATTATCAGATTTTTATTATTGTAGTGGTCTTCTCATTGTAGGTGGCAACAACTATGCTTTTGTTGGTCTTGTCTGGTCCAGTGAAAGCTGTAACCTTTTTCGTAAGTTTGCTCTCGTTCTTATCATGATCAAATTTCTGGTCAATAGGGCAATATATCTCTGTTTCCCTAGCTTCTGTGAAACTCCTATTCATTTAATATTGAATGCTTTTTTGTATTGGAAAATTGAAACTCTTAGTTCCTCTAGCTCAAATATTTTATGCTGGGTTTTTTTATAGGTTGCATACTTTTGTGGAGTTGCCTATGATGATATACTTAACTTCTGAACGTATCTCTAATGCAGCTTAAGCATGGCATAGTTGGTTTCACTATGGGTACTTTATGGAGGTATGCCATGTACAAACAATATCAATGTGGTGTTAAAATTCTTCAGTTCCCCTCTCCATGTACAGAGCTAATATTGTAATGAAACTTATCCAAATAAATTATTGGTATGGCTATCTAACAATTTGGATTTCTAATCACTAATCTTAATATTTATGCTTTGATGCAATTGAACATGCATCTGTGTTCTTTGATTTCTTCATTAAAGGCAGCTATTTTAGTATTCTAAACAGGTAGAACTTGCAAATAACTTTATTTTTGGACAGGCTAAGCAATTTGTTTATGTTTTCATATGTTGCTAATGATGATTGATTTCTGAAGTACACGTTGATCTTGCTGGATTAGATAGCCAGTGCTCAAAATTAGATTCTTTTGATGTTGAAATAAGATAGTCATGCTATGCTGTAAGACCTAACTGCTTTCTTTTTCTCAATTGTGGATCTTCTCAGGTCAGGAGCAAGTTGGAACCTCTCAATCTTCTTGTGCACAATTGTACTGTTTGTTACCCTTTGCCTTGAGCTTTTTTTACCTCATTTGAGCAAATGGCTTTACTAGTTGGCTCCTCCACTTGTGTTTGTATTAAAATATTGATAATTTTTGCAAGTAAGATCGCTGGGTGCTGTGGGCTTTGTCTTGATTTCATCCTTCTTGATAAGGGAAAACATTCTAGCTTTGGTAATCTATTAAGCTACTACTGTGTCCAAATTTTGTATCATATCTTATGCCAAAACTACTGACAGATTTACTTTTCCTCTATCTTTTGTTGTTGGTGGGGGAAATGGTGCTTGCAAATTACCATTAACATTCATGCTTCTCTAACATTTGTGCTCACTGCTTCGGGTGTTAATACGATTCCTTCAATGGGCGTGATTTATGCCCTTTTTGGCATTTTGGTATGTTTATTTACACTTATTGGAAAGGGTCTTTCCATTTATTTGCTTCAATTTTGTCATAAAAAATGCTCAGATATGCTTCTTCTTTCTCAAGGTTTTGCTCAATAGTGGGTGTTTCATGTTCTTGCTCCACATGTTGTACTCTGTATTCCTTTCCAGACTTGGGATGAAGTCTTCGCTGAGGCTGCCAAGTTGGCTGGAGAGGGCTATATGATATTGCCATATCTTTGGGCCTAGGGTTGTTCCCAAACTTGTAATTTCTCTCTTTTCTCTTCCCCGTTTTTGGGGTTTTGAGAGTTGAGTTGGGAAAGGTTGGCTAAGGTTGTTATATTGTTACTGTGACCAAATTTTACAGCAAACTATATAGCTACTACTGTGTCCAAATTCTGTTATTCATTGTTCTAGTTTATTTGGAATTGCACAGGGCCTCTAGGTTTTAATGGTTTACTAATGATCTGAACATTTTGGTAATATATGTTCATGGCTATCTGGTTGATGGTTTTTATAGGGTATACTTGCTGGGTTGTGCAAAATACGTGCTAGGTAATTAAAAAAAATGACAGTTTTCGAGTCCCAAAATAACTTTTGGGACTCCACAAATGACACTTTTGGAGTCCCAAATTATATTTTGGGACTCCAAAAGTATCAGTTAGCCTACACAATTATACGTGATATTTGGAGTCCCAAAATATAATTTGGGACGCCAAAAATATATTTTTGGAGTCCCAAAATTAATTTGGGACTCCAAAAGTATAATTTTACTGCTTCCTTTCAATAGACATCCCATGAATAAGAAACGTTAATTGGGCTTATTTTGGGATGTTAAAGGGTCTTTTTGTAGTAGTGTTTTTTTAGAAACAAAATGGATTCGACATGGCAACCAGCTGGTCTTAATATTAATAAAGAGATGGATTCTTTGTCTTCAATACAAGATGGACTTATTCCTATTTTAAATTCTTTTAATGAACCTAGGCAACATAAAAGGAGCATAAATGATAGTTGTATTTCATATGTTGATTCTTCTCAATATGTTTGCATGTCTTGTGTTTATTGTGAAGGGAATCATTTATATGAATATTGTCCATATAGTACAACTAGTCATTTTGTGAGAGATGATTTCACTAGGAACCAAACTTGTTTTGATAACTCATTTTGTCCTAATGAAGGTTTTGAGCAACATAATTTTAGGGATCCACAAGTCTATTGTTCTCATGAAAATACCCCTCCTTTTTACTCTTATCCACATATTGAAAAACACACCATTGAGTACAAGGAAAAAACTAATTTAGAAAGATTATTTGAGGAGTGTGTGGAAGCATCAGAGAAATCTAGTAGAGAGCAAAAAGAGTTTGCCACTAGAATTGAGGAGTTTGACACTAGGGTTGAGTCAAGTGTCCAAAATATTGAAGTGTATGCGAGTCAAATTGTTTCAACTCTTGAGACTATAGGGAAAAATAATTCCTTAAGCTTGATGACCACTTCTTATGCTGATAATGATTATTGTGAGGAAGTTGAAGGTGTGGAATTACATGAGACTGTGGATAATGCAGAAAGTGATTGTGAGCTTGAAATTGATTTAGGTGAGAATAGCAGATGTCTAGAAGAGGTTTCGGTTGTGGATCCTAAGGTTTGTAATTTTGATGATCAATTTGATGTGGATATCCCAAGAGATGTTGTTCATAACTCTTATTGAGATGTTGACTCTTACTGATGAGAGTCAAATGGATTTTGTGAGATGTTCTAAATTCTTGGAAGTGTCTATATCTATTTATAAGGATGTGTATGTTGTGCTTTATTTGAATTCAGTGAATGCTTGTAATCCGCGATTGTCTATGATTGAGGAAGTACAAGTAATTAACTGGAATAATCAATTTTTGTGTGTAACATCTTGTTGCTTGAAAAGAAATGAAGACAAGGTAATTGAGGTGTTTGATACTTATGATTAGTAGTTTGTTTTGAGAAGTCTGGCTGAAGACTATAAACCAAGCGCTTCTTGGGAGGCAACCCAAGGATTTTGCTTACATTATTCATTATTCATTATTATTATTATTATTATTTTGTTTTTCTCTTAGTTTTATTCAGGTCTGAAGATGATCACTCTTCTTGTTGCTGCGAAGTCTTGCTTGAGCACTCTCTTCTCCCTACAAATTTGAAACATCATGGATGGTACTAAAAGGCGAACTCCACATCAGAGTTAGAGACTTAAACCAGGGGAGTACTAGTTCCTTTCCCTCTTCATTGATTTTTTGCAACATTGAGACAATGTTTGATTTAAGTATGAGGGAGGGATATGATTTCTTCGGTTTTGCTTGTACTTATTCAATTGAAAAGATTTTTTTTTATTTGTTGAAATTTTTGCATTGTTTAGGATTGACCTTAACTTTGAGCTTTCCCCATCTTAGAAAATATTATCAAGTCAAAAAAATTAAAATAGAAAAGAATGTGTCAATTAAGTCTTTAAGCCTTAAATTTTTGTAGAAATCTTGAGATTGACTATGAGAATAGAGATTAGTTTGTAATATGATCAACAGATTATTAGTTTATGAATATTTTGCTACATGATTTCTTAAAAAATAAAAAATAGATGATGAGCTCTCTAGCTAAATAAAATTTGTGTTTAGGGAAATGACTCAAGTAAAAAAAAATTTTAAAAAAAAAAACAACAACAACAACTCTAGACTTGACTTAGTAATCGGTGCTGCATCACCCATGTGCAGGGTCGCGTCAAACGGTAAAGTCCAAGTGAGTTATGAGTTGGGCTAAAAGCCTCTTGAGGTTCCTGTTGGAGTAACAGAGTAACCGGTGCTGCATCACCCATGTGTAGGGTCGCTTCAAAAGGGGACCTACAATGGCTCAAGATTAAAAAAAACAAAGAAAAGAAAAAAAATTATGTTTTACATGAGGATCCCTGTTAAGTTCAATAAAAAGCTTGGTTTAGTGGGGGCATTTGATTTTTTCTAGAAAAATTGAATAGCGTAATATTCCTTCACTAATCTTCTTGTTGAACTTATTGCTTGCCGATGTTTTGATCATGGGACGTTAAAAGATTGTTACAATTGTTTAAGGCTATTGGCTTAGTGATCTATTCTTATAAGACATTAACTTAAATAAGATTTGATGACATGATCTAAGTGTGGTGGTAAACTATTCTCTGTTTAGAAATTTCATAGGCAATGTTCTTTTCAGATTATAAATTCTCTTTCTTTTGCTTGAGGACAAGCAAATGTTTAAGTGTGGGGGAGTTTGATAATTGTAGATTTTATAATTAAATAGGTGTTGTTTTATGGTATAATGAGTTGGATTTATTAATATTTCATACCTATTTAATTATCTTTTATATATCTATCAAACTTTTAATTAAATATAGGATAAAAGAATATTGTAATAGAAAATCTATTAATATCCTATTTTGTTGTGCAGGAGATATTATGTGATCTAAGAGAGAGACAACAAATTAAATTAAAAATGATATAATATAATATATTATATTATATTATATTATGTTGACCAGATGAGGAGACGTTGCTATTTGAAGAAAAGGATGATCTTTTAAGCCATTGGAATTAAAGATGTGGGGACCACACAAAACAAAAGAAGCAGATCACGCACATGGAGAGGATTTTAGATCTCAAACGGATATTGTATATCCTTTATAAAAAACAAAGGGTTAAGGTGCAAAAATGCACGTGGGCTTTTACCCCAGATGCATCTAGTGACATGCTTTTTGGAGGTGCAAAAATGCACATAAACTTGTAAAACTAGAGCAAAAGTGCCATGTCCGTTAATCTCTGTTAGTTTGTGGTGGGGCCCATCATATTAAAAAAATAAAAAATGTTAAGATCTTTTTTATTTCCCACCCTGCCCTGTGCTCATTGATCACTTCTTTCTCCTTCCCTTTTTTTTGCTCGAGATTCCTCCTTCCCTTCCCTTCACCTCCACCATTTCCTTTTCAGATGCAGAAGGCTGCAGCGGCGGCAAACTCAATATGCACTGTCGTCTTCTTCATTACGCGAGCTACCTTGCAGCGTCTGGCTTCACTTGTAGCATCTGTTTCTCTGTTTCGATTTCTTCCTATGTTGCGATCTGTTTCTCTGTTACACTAATTATACAAAATTTTAGAACACTTCTTTTAGGTTCCTTTTTCTTAAGCTTATCTTTACTTGATTTCTACTTTGTCTCTCCGGCCAATGCAAAATTTCTTCATCATCTTTACTGACTTTCTAATTCTAATTTTTCTTGAAACTTTCATTCTCCTTCAAGAACCGGAATAATAGAAACAACAGAGCAGTGAGCTTCAAATTTAGATTGGCGGGAACTAAAAATTGACCAGATACTGGATAGCTGCCATCGAAGGGAACAACCAACAACCTACGCCATATAAACTAAGATGTTGGCCCAGGGGAAAAAATCATTGGACACGATAAACTAAATAATAAATCAGTAGCGAGGCAACCCAGATAAATATAGTGTGAAGGAAACTGGAAATACCCATTAAACATCAATATTTCGAAGATTGAACATAAAATTAGTTCATGATAAAGGAATTCGAGAAATGGGAATAGGTGAAGCTGGAGTAGAAACAAAAAAAAAACGACATACGAAACCGAAGACAGGAGAAGAACTCGTGAAGTTTGCCGGGCAGCATTGAGGGTTAGCATTTTCTAGTCGAAGAGGCGTCTGGGAGAGAGGATATCTTTATGCCTCAGCTTCCATCCGATCAAGGGGGTGCCCACCACGATTTTTTCTGGAGACTTGGCGTGCCACCAAAAAATTTTGTTTCTTTTTGGAAAAATTTCCGTACATCCACCACGATTTTGCCGCCGCCGCCACCTTCTGTAGAGTTTGCCGCCGTCGCCTTCTGCATCTGAGAAGAAAATGGTGGAGGTGAAGGGAAGGAGGAATCTCGAGCAAAAAAGGGAAGAAGAAAGAAGTGACCGATGAGTGACAAGCATAGGGGCAGGGTGGGAAATAAAAAAACATCTTAACATTTTTTAGTTTTTAATATGGTGGGCCCCACCACAAACTAACAGAGATTAACAGACATGGGACTTTTGCTCTAGTTTTACAAGCTTATGTGCATTTTTGCACCTCCAAAAAGCATATGTCACTGGATGCACCTTGGGTAAAAACTCATGTGTATTTTTGCACCTTAACCCAAAAACAAAAGAGGCAGATCACGTACAGGATCCTTTATACAATAAAAAGAAGTAGATCACAGCCCAACAAACGGAGAACCCTGGAGTATATCTATAAAAAAGGAATTAAAGAAGGGGAGACCGCGTGGAAGGGAGATCAAGAATGACTAGAGCAGAGACGCACAGCCGAATAACAATTCGAGAAAGCAGCAGAAAAGAGGGACGACGCACGGACGCACATGGAGCAACGAGAGGAGCAGCGGTGTTTTGGTTGTCTTCATCATCTCCACGGAAAGACGAGAGAACTGTGGACACGACGGAGAAGCTTTTTTTCCTCCCTCTCTCTCTCTTCATTATTCTTTAAACCTGAATTCTTATCTTTTTATTATGGATTTTAGTATAGCCATGTGTGGTTGAATTTTCCTTTCAACCTAGAGTAGCTATGAACTTATAAGTAGATTAAACTTTATTTTCATTGTTTGGTTATAATTAATATTAATTTTGGTTACTTATTCTTGGTTTGTTTTATCTATTTGGTGATTGGCCATCATTGAATATGATTTTGAGCATTGGGATTTACCTTGACGAAGAGGATTTTAATTAGGCTCTAAGATTAAGTCATATGGGATTAGATTACAATTTAATTTGCGATTAGGATAGACATATACCTAATAGCCCCATATAATTGTTGAGGAGTGTGTTCGATTTTTGTTGCCTCTTGAGTAACCATGTTAGACATAACAAGCTATACTCAAGAGAGGGATGTAAGTAGATCGACAGGCACTTATAGCTATTTATACTTGAGATTAACAAAATTGATATTAAGGCTAATTAAATTAGTGAAATCAAGGTTTATGAAGCTCATAAGGGATTAGTGATTCTGGGTTGCTTGTTTAATATTTTTGGTAGCTAGTTTATTTTAATTTCTTTTCTCTTAATTAAATTCAATTTGGTTTGCTCAACTTAAATGAAATTGTGAAATTAATGTTTGACTGAAGTTGTGGGTACTAAGTCGTCGTGGGAATGATACTTTACTTACACTTTATTACTTGATACAGCACGTGCACTTGCGGAGTCTATAAGCTATAAAGTTTTGCCCTATCAACCCCCCTCTTGGTGATTTCCTCCATTTACATTTTGGTCTTTTAGGAAAAAAGGGGATCCTTAGGTGACTTATTCAACAATTATAAAACACTCCAAGCCCTCCTTCTCATGCTTACATTAGATCAAAACATACACTACAAAAAAACATTGCATTACCCACGGAATTTTCCCACGGAATTCCGTGGGTAATTTTGCTTTGCCACGGAATTCCCACGAAATATAATCCGTCCCTAAAAAAGTCGTGACAAAGCCAATTACCCACGGAATTTATTTCCATTGGAGACGGAAAGATTTCGTGGGTAATTTCCCACGGAAGTTTCCGTTTGAAATTTCCCACGGAAAATTCCGTGGGAAACGTCACACGGAACCTTCCCACGGCATTGTCCGTGGGAAACTTTCCCACGGAATATTCCGTGGGAAATTTCAAGGGAAATTTCACGCGGAAAATTTCGTGGTAAGTTTTTTGTGAAATTTCCCACGGATTTTCCGTGGGTAATTTATACAGATTCATTTTTCTTCTTTTTGTTCACCCTTCGATTTTCACTTTTCTTCTTTCTGTTCACCCTTCGATTTTAACCATTTTTGTTAACAATTTTGCAGCTCTTAAATTAGAAAATTAGCTTGTACATATATAGCTAGAGAAATTAACAAAGTCCAAATAACTAATATATTAAGCAGAGATAAATGTCACACAAGTTCAAAGTACTAAAAGACTTAAAAAAGGGAAAATATATGTTCTCATTCATAAGTGTCATAAACAATGAAAATTGTCAATGTTCATTCTCAGCATCTTCATTTGCATTGTTAGAGGGAGCGCCTTGATTGGGAAGGTTAGAGAAAGTGGGTAATTGAATCCCCATTCCTTGCAATGCTGACATAATGAAGTTGGTTGCTTGTTTAAGTTCCACATTCTCTTGTTTCAGTTGTTCATAATTTTGTGATATTTCTGTCATCTTCGTTTGCATTGCTTCAGCATTAAAATCCCCCGAAGAATTGATGGAAGGAGGTGAGGCAGAAGAGACAATATGTTGAGTTTCAGATCCAAGGCCATAGATTCGGCCTTTCTTGTTCTTACCACCAGTAACTTCTAACCATAAATTGAGTTCATCTTCATTAGATTGGACACTGCCTCCCTCAGAAGTGATTGATGCCTTTCGTCTCAAAAATTCATCCTGCAAACAATACATAAAATGAGTACCCAAAAAAAAAATTGAAAAACTGATAAAAAGTCACCCAATTAAAAACATAACGACAAACTGATAAAAAAATATTAAAACTCACAAGAAAAATATAATAAAAAATGTTTTTTTTTTGTGTTACATAAATGACCTAAAAACACGTTGACTTAATGCAACTATCAAAACAATGAGAACTTTTTAACCCATGCCTCCACCAATTGATTTCAGTAACACTAACTCATAAACTATTAACATTGCCAAGTGTACCCTCCTAAATATTGAAAGGAATGAACTTTGGCTACTGAGTTACAAGGGTCTAATAATAAAGAATACACCCTTCATTCATGACATGAAAATATGAGAAACGAACACAGTGATAAAGTAAACACAACATGTAGAGATTATAGAAGACCCAACCAACCATTACAACCTCATAGAACTACAACAAATGGACCAATAAAATTCATTTTTTTTTTTGCAATCATCACTCTACCAAATCACTACAAGCTCGCAAGTTACTTTTTTTTAAAAAAAAAATCTGAATGAAATATATGCTTACATGAGTTGCAGCCGCACGATGGTCTGCAAATTCTCCAGTATTCTCATTATAATGAGTTTTTTTGAATAATTCAAAGACTGAAGGCTCCCTTCCCAAATGTTTAGCCTGTAGGTATTTAAAGATGTATTATATGAAGCCTTGAATAAATAATGATTGAATAAATTGAGAATAAAATCTAACCATCCTCCTTTTATGCTCAGAATTAGGAATGCTCCCCCCTTTATGTTGAGTCCCACCCGTACTAGATGCTCGATTGGCCTTTCCTACCTCACAAATTCTCAAATATTCTGGTGATGTCCATACTCTCTCTAACTCATTCATCACTTCGTGAGGAATCCAGTTGGGCCTAACTTGCTTGTGAAACAAGTCATTTCTGATTCTCTGCATTGTTCCTCTTAAGATTTCTTGGCATTTTGTATTCCAAATTCTCTTCACGTCATCTTCATATTGGGGCAGCCATTTATATTTTCTCTGCATAATTGAGAAATAAAAAACTTAAAAAAATAAAAACATCATGAGGAAACAATTAAGCATCATACAAATATAAGAGATTAGATATACCGCCCATCCTTCAAACCACATTTGCTTATAACTGGCAGGAGTAACTTTCCAACTGTAACATGGATAGTCAAATTTCGCTTGAATAAGAGGAAGGATTTGCCGAACAGAACAAACAGCAGGAGTGAACCTAGTAATAATTGTAAAAATACCATTGTAAATGTTAGAAATGCTTTATGATATACTGCTTTATGATAGAAAATAAATCAATCTTGCTAACGACTTACGTTGTTGACTCAGGATATATCCATATTCGACCATCTACGGGATCACGACCCCTAGGTGATGATACACCACTAGAGCCCTCTGGAGTAAGGGGGTGTGAAGATTCTGTTCCAGGAGATGGAATTTCAGGAGGTGGGACTTGAGATGCTGAAGGGCTAGATGATAATGAGGGCGAAGAGTCTATTCCATGATCTGAGAATTGGGGGGATAATGTGGGTCTCACAACTAATCCATGCATTCGAGGTGGTAAAGAGGATCGGGTAGCTATATCATGCAATTGAGGTGATGGTACAAATGATAAAGATGGTCTAACTACCTTAGGAATAGGAATAGATGGACTAGAAGTAGTTGTCACATGAGGAATAGACAAGTTAGGATGTCGCTGAGGAATCAAAGATTGTGGAGTACTCGATTTGCCGCTATTATGCTTTGAGCCATGGGAAGACATCTACATATTCATTGTGAGAGATTAGTTAGTAATAAGGAATGAATAAATCATGACAAACGTGAATGCTTAAAAAACTGAATCAATTAAAAGTTAATGCAATCAAAGTCACTCAAGAACTTAATAACAGCAAAATGACATAACCCTAATACTTTATATATATTAAACAGAGATAGTTGCCACACAAGTTCAAAGTACTAAAATACTTAAAAAAGGGAAAATATATGTTCTCAATCACAAGTATCATATATTTTCGTCTTCGTCTTCATCTTCATCTTCGTCTCCGTCTTCATCTTCGTCTTCATCTTCGTCTCCGTCTTCATCATCGTCTTCATCCACATAAATAGCTTCGCCCTCATCATCTGTATCTTCTTCTCCATCGTCTTCTTCTTCTTCTTGGTCTTCATCATCTTCATACTCCATGTTATCTACTGGCATATCTACATCCTCGTAGCGAATTTCAGATGCAGGAGTGTCAAGTATTGGCAGAGTGACATCATCCTCATGCACAGTTATTGGGAGTATGACTTCAAGTTCATCCACTTGAAATGGCCCCACAATTGCTTCAGATGCAGGAATGTCAATTATGCTACGAGCCTTAATCTTAATAACAGATAACCAATTTTTCTTCTGACGGCAACAAGGATAAGGCGTGTAGTATACCTGCATTGCTTGTTGGGCCAAAATAAATGGGTCATACTTATTGTAACTCCGTGATGCATGGACTTCAACAATCTTGTAATGCGGATGAACCTTGGTACCACGGTTCGGCGTAGGATCAAACCAGTCACATTTAAACAACACTGCTCTCTTCACAGGGACACCCGTATATTCAAGTTCAACAATCTCTTGTACAATGCCATAGAAGTCATATTCTGCTTGTGCATAGTCAGTTCCCTTGATGCATACACCACTATTGTTGGTTGATTTATTAAGGGAAACTTTGGCTGTATGAAACTTATACCCATTGACAAAGTACCTAGGCCATGTTTTCACTCTTCTCTTTGGTCCCCAAGCAATGTCACGTAAAAATGAATCCTCAATATTGTTGGTAGGATTTTCAACCTAAGTGACATCAATAACAATCGTGTTAAATAAGGTTTTTCATAGGTAATTTATTCATAAGCATTACTACTTACATGATCTTTAAACCATGATGCAAATCTATCATTAATTTGAGCTTCTATCTCATGCTCAGTAATTCGAGGGTTATCTTCCTTTAATGTCTGGACGAACAAACTACATAGCAAGTTATGTGTTAACCATGCATATATTTGACATAAGTTTTAATCTATGACAATGTAACATCACTTACTTCATATATGGTTGCACCTCATCACAATTCATTAGAATGAATGTGGTCGCAACTTTCACGTCTTCATCCCCCAAGAACCGAGATACACACCGCCCAGAAGGTCTTCCTCGATGATTAAAAATTGAAATTGTTGGCAAATCTGGTTCTCCGCCATCGTCATTTCTAATAGGTCTTGTTATTCTTGGTGGAACCCCTGGCTCAAAGTAGTGCGAGCAAAACATGGAAGTCTCTTCAGCAATATAAGCTTCACATATAGATGCTTCAACCCGAGCTTTGTTTCCTACCTTTTGTTTCAAGGTATAGAGAAACCTACATATAGACAAGTCCATTGTCAGAGTATTTAATGTTGTTGTCTTATATTTATTATGCACTGACATAAAAAATATTTAATACCTTTCAAATGGATACATCCATCTATATTGGACGGGCCCTCCAACCTTTGCTTCATAAGGAAGGTGAATGGGCAAATGCTCCATTGAGTCAAAGAAGCTTGGGGGAAAGACTTTCTCCAATTTGCACAGTGTCACAACAATATTTTTCTCTAACAACTCCAGTTGATCGCTCAACAGTTTTGTTGAACACAGATGTGTAAAGAATTGACTAAGCTCAACTATAGGATTGAAGACATTTTCAGGCAATGTCGCAAAGGCAATAGGAAGCAAGCGTTGCATGAACACATGGCAATCATGACTCTTCATTCCATACAACTTTGCTTCCTTCAGGTCCACACATCGGGATAGATTAGATGCATATCCATCCGGGAGTTTCAAGTTCTTCACCCATTGACAAATATGTCGTTTTTGCTCTACATTCAACGTATACTTTGCGACCGGTTTCACCATTCTCCCTCTTATTTCAACAAGTTCGTCAGCTTTTCGTCGACAATACTCTTTCACGTCCATTCGAGCTTGTGCATTATCTTTCGTTTTCCCCTTTGTGTCCATCACAGTATGAAACAAATTTTCAAAGACATTTTTCTCAATGTGCATGACATCAAGATTATGTCGAATGAGATTAGTTTTCCAATAAGGCAACTCCCAAAAAATGCTTTGTTTTGTCCAATGATGAGTGTCGTGATACCCTTCAATTGGAAACGTTTTTCCATACTCAGAGACCTTTGGCAGATATTTAACTCTTTGCAAAAGTGCTTCTCCGCTTAACCGGGGTGGAGGCACTGATAAGTCGATTCTATTCTTGAAGAAGGATGTTTTATTATTCCTGAATTGGTGGTCAATGGGAAGGAATTGCCGGTGACAATCAAAGAAACATGTTTTTCGCCCATGTTTCAATTGGAACGCTTTTGACTTTTCCATACATATAGGACAAGACAGTCTCCCCATTGTCATCCAACCAGACAACATACCATAAGCTGGAAAGTCGTTGATTGTCCACATTAGTGCAGCACGCATAGGAAAGTTTTGTGTCAAAGAGGCATCATATGTTGACACCCCTTCACCCCACAATAACTTTAGTTCATCTATCAATGGTTGCAAATATACATCTATTTTTCCTTTTGGATTATTAGGACCAGGGATGATCAACGTCAAGAACATATATTCCCTTGTCATGCATATCTCGGGTGGTAGATTATAAGGAGTAACTATCACAGGCCAACAAGAATATTGCCTCCCAGATTGCCCAAATGGCGTAAATCCATCCGCACACAATCCAAGCCTCACATTTCTTGGATCATATGCAAAGTCTGGATATGTTTTATCAAAAACTTTCCATGCTTCACCATCAGACGGGTGAGAGAGAACATTGGGACCTCGACGATTCTCATAGTGCCATCTCATTTCCTTTGCCGTTTTTTCAGAAGCATATAATCTTTGCAACCTTGGAATGAGAGGTAAGAAAAACAACTGCTTCCTTGCAACTTTCTTTTTTCTTGCATGAGAATTGTTAGAGGAATATCTATCCTCACAACAAAACTTACATTGGGTGGCATCAGCATCGTTTTTATAATACAACATACACCCAATCACACAACAATCAATCTTTTTGTAATCTAGACCTAGCTTCGACACAAACTTCTTCGTTTGGTACAAGTCTGGAAGCATTAAGGTGTCTTTAGGTTGTGTCCTTACCATGAGTTGGGATACTAAATTAAAGGCATGCTGAGACATGTTAGTTGATGCCTTAATACTTAATAACTGCAACGTTGTTGAAAGCTGAGATTCTTCACAACCTTCCCACAACGGTTGTTGTGCGGCACGTAACATGTCATAAAATTCTCTTGCATTAGTATTTGGCATCTCGTGAACACCTTCATTATAGTTATCCCTAAAACTCGGCCCAGCTGCATCCATCACCATCATCTCATATTGACTTAGATGGTTTCCAAGTTCCCCATGTGAGGCATGTAGGCCACCTGGTATTAGAGGCATGTAGGACCGATCATTTTCTCCTCGTGTTTCACCATGACTAGTCCATACATAATAGTCCGGCATGAAACCCTTCTTATAAAGGTGCACCTTCACCTCATCAAAAGGTAGATAATACCTACTTTTACATTTCACACATGGACACCTAAGCTCTCCCCATTTTTGAGAATAAGGTGATTGATATACATATGCAAGAAACCCATCAACACCTTGCTCGAACTCTACTGTCACCCATTTAGTACTCGGATTAATTCTATTATACATCCATCTTCGATGTTCTGGGACTTCCATTCTATGAAACATGAATTCTATTTTAGAAGCATCATCAAAATTTAAAACTATCTCAAACATGAATTTAACAACAACAAAAAAAAAAAAAGCAATGATTTGCAGAAAAATCCTAGGAATTCAATTTTGTTTTTAAATCTTAAACAATTTAAACATCAAAGCATCATTTCTAGCAAAACTAAGGCCAAACTATCATATGCTTGAGTAATGAAATTAATTCATTACTCATAGCTGTAGAATTACTCATGGTAATCTAGCTTAATTAAGGCATGATCCATCATGTCCTTAACTTTTTATTTGTACGGATCTCTCTTTTCCAGAGAGGAGGGGTACTCTAGATTAGAAATCCTATTATTATCAAGGGTACAAGAAAGCCAATGGTTACAACTAAAGGTCACAATGTTGGGCAAAAAACAAAATTAAAGGTTTGTCAGAAACTTTTATCCCAGCTGCTTTTTGCAAATTAAAGTTGGAGTAATTAAAAGTCATTTGTGCAGTGTAATTCATGTTTGAATCTGCATCTGTTAAGGGAAAAAAAACAGTTTGAAAATACCTATTTATCTTTTACAATCCCAAAAACTTCAAAATGTGGCTTTAGGTCTAACTTGGCTTTGGGGGAGGGATTATAAATTGGCTTTTAAAATCACAAAATCCAAACAAGCCCGGGCATTTCTGGTTATGGTAATGATCCTTCAAGCAAGAGACAAACGTTTGAATTGTAAGTGAAAAAACCAACTGGACTAGAAAGGAAGCCATATATATATATATATATATTTCAAACAACTGCATATTCATAAACAAATTAACAAAAATACACTTAAACATTTTTTTAAATTGAAAAATAAAATTTAGATTAAAGTGGTCAAATTAATAGATTCACGAGTAGTTTGCAAAGACGGCAAGAAACATTTTCAGATATTCAGTTTGAAAAATTAGAAGCCCACCTGCTTGTTTAGTTGTTTACAATTATACACACACATACATATATAAAACATCTTATATTTTTAATTTAATAATAGCACTCAGAGCTTGACATAAATTATTATAGAAGGGCCTGCTTTACAATAATATATTGGATCAGTTTGATTATTCCCTTTAATCTCTAAGTAGCTGGACATTCAAATATTTCAACTCCAAATAATTTCAACTATAACTGAAGAGTGATGTATAATATGCAAAGAATCGCCAGTAGAGGTGGTGTGTACATAAAAAAGATGCTTCAGGCTTTAGGATTAGGTGTGTGGAAATTGAAGTACTTCTTTTTTTTTATATGTAAATATGTGTGGTGTGAATTATTACATGGTCTATCCAAAAACTTAAAACTAAATCTATATGTGTAACAGTTAGTCTCAATCCTTGGATGTAAGAACAAAGAGGTAAAACCTTCAAAATAACTTAGTCAACTCAAGTAATATAACTGCAACTAGTTATTGTTATCACAGCAGCAAAAAGACAGCAAAATAATTCAGCAACTTTCCAAACAGCTATAGTTCAAGTTTATGACAGCAAGAAATGCACAAGTCACGGTTCAGCATGTACAGTAATGAGCAACTTCTGGCAAAGTCAAGAGATAACAATTTTAGCAAGTGTAAATCATATTTAGGTGACTGAATCTAGTCCCAATACAGCAAGTGAAATCCCATTATGATGGCAATTTCAGGTTTGACAACAAAAACCCCCCAAGTCACAGCAAAAGGATGCCATATGCACAAGAATTACTCTCAAAAGTTTAAGCTCAACAATAATGATAGCAAGTCTAAAATCAAAGAGTTATGTACCTTCTTTCTCAAAGTAAAGTCCAAAAATCTCCAGCCAAAAATGAGTTGAGTTTATGCAGCAGCTTAATGACAACACAGTGTAACTGAAATTCCCAAACAACTCTCAATGAGTCTGTAACAGCAATAATACTCGTGGCAACAACCTAAATCACCTAAAATAGCAACAAGAGTCAGGAAATTTGCACTAAAGATTATCTAGGCTTTCAAAACAGTATATTCAGTTTAATTCAACAAAATCACGTAATTTCACAACTTGCAACTTAAATCCCCAGCACAAGAAAGCAACTAGGGCAGCAAACAACAAGTATAGTTTTAGAAAACATCTTGATGCAACCCAAGTGAAATCAGATTTTTAGCAACAGCTATATGCAAACAAATCATTTGCAATAAAATGCAATAAGATAGCAACAGTACTTTAGGTACCAACTCAGTTATGCACTTGCAATTAATTCAATGATGTTATAAATGAGTTTGCCAAGAGAATGTATGCAAGGATAAGGAAAAGATCACCACTTCAACTCCTTGCTCATGAGTTCAGTAAAAATTTAATTCGTAGAAGTGTGGCAAAATTTAAGAGGTTACAACAAATAACAACAAGTGACAACTTATAGCTCGATTTCAACTAATTCTACCATGCATAATTAGAAACTAGTATTGTCTCAACAACCCAATGGGTAAATTAAACTGTAAATTAAACTTGCAGCAAAAGAGATCACTAGAAAGTCAACAAGTGATCAAGTAATAGGGTTTGAAATGACATAAACAGTGTTAATTGATCCTAATCTTAAAGTGTCATTAGCCAAAATTCAATGAGTGTCAATACACACAAAAATGAATAATTTTATCAAGCTTTGAGTCAAAATTCATAAGTTTATTCCTTCAAAATTTTATAATTCTCAAACATACTCAAATGCAACAAGTTCTGTTTTCAAGCTTGTACAAGTCAAAGCAGATTTCTTTTTCCTTTTTTTTTCCAGCAAGGAAGTTGGCCCTATAAACAGTGACTTTAACAAAGAATTTAGGAGAATATTGGCTTGTACATATAAGAGAATGACAGATAGAAAAATAGTATATTCAGCTCAGTTCAACAAAATCAATTAAGTTCACAACTTCCAACCTAAACACTCAGCACAAGGATGCAAGAATATTAGCAACTCCAAGTGAAAACTTCAACTGCAGAGCCAAAGAAGACAACAAGTCCAGCAAGGCCCCTTGATAAAAAATTTAAGTTCAGCCGTTAGAAACTTCCAGCAAATTCAAGAGGCAGAAATTTCAGCAACTTTGAAGGCAATTAATCTCTAAAATATCACAGCAGCTTTCACAATTTAATGTAGCAATTAGATAGTATTAACATTCCCTTCAATTTCCAATAACACTAAAATGCAACAGGAGGCAAATATATATAGCAGCAATGACTTTTGCACACAAATCTCAACAGAATTTCAAGGTTCCAGCATACGGAAGTTGAACTAAAGTAAAGTTCAATCATATTATATCATAGGCAACTCAATAGTAGCCACAACTCACAAGAAAAACTTACTCCAACAAATAAATAAGAAATTCTATTGCCAACTCCATGGGGGGGACTGATTAAAACAAATAGACTCTAGGATCTGTGAAAGTTGGTAGCAATCATCACTCTTCCAAATCACTACAAGCTCACAAGTTACTTTAAACTCTTGTTCACTGAATTGGCATAAATGAAGTATTAAGAAGACATAGATATTGTACTTCAGAGTCTTTTCTGTTGCTTCAAAGTACAAAATTGTGACTTTTGCAGCTCAGGACTGGTAATGTCATTGTAAAGTGATGCCCTCAAAGACTTAACACTGCTCATTCAAATGGACTAAGCTTAAACGTCTTGGAAGTATTGACTAGTAAAGAAAAGCATTCAGCATTTTCTCCCTAAAGAGCCAATTCTCTCATCCCACTCACAGAAAATGGAGAGAAAAAATAAAAAACATAAAAGATATTCAATATAAGATTTGCTGGATCTCATCCTCAGATATGACTATTCCAAAAGATACATATAAAGCAAGAAGTTTCCAAAGGAGAGGAAAAAAACGCTTTTTTTTTCACACCATCACCTTAACGCAATGTCATATATCATAGTTATGATTTCTGAATGAAAACAAGAAATAACAAATCCAAAAAGGCACTTTTCTCTGTATGAATGGGGAAAATAAAGGTCAATATAATTTGAAACGCAGGGATTAACATTGTCTCTCATATGTTTAACTATTTCATCTTGAAATAAAAACATTAAGGAAAGAAGTAAGGAATAAATAAAAACTTATGTTCAATAATATAATTGTTCAGCATGCGATTTACTAAAGTCTTTAAAGAAAGCTTTTAAATTTCAAACAGTCTCACAACATTGTTCTTAGCTCAACTCGGCACCCAAATAGACAGGACTTACCACACTACCCTAAAATTGGGAATTTACCCTCATACTTTTGCATCAAACAAGTTTCTTTTGGCAAGGTTTAAAAGCTAAATTCATTCCTTAAAGAGTGTAAATAAGCATGCTCAAGAATCGTATTACTAAATAACTATTCTTTATTTATTCAGAACTTCAAACTTCAAAATACAAACATACTTAAGATAGACAAGCTAATCACCCACTTGGGAGTTTAGCCCATCATTACTAAGAGTTGTAGTCCAAACGAACCACTAAGACTTAGCCCATCGTTACTAAGTGTTTAGCAGCGAACAAAGCTTCCGAGTGCAATATTGACAGTAAATCCACCAAACCCAAGCATATGACAACAAGTCTTCTTAAAATCAGAGCAAGGAAAATAACAGAGAGCAGAGATCAGAGAACACGACCTGAACAGGAAAAGCAAACCCAAGCTTTGAAACTTCAATATAGCTCCTCCCTCACTCCGTCCGAATCCAACGCGACACTGCACTATCAACGGTGAAGGTACTATCGCCCGAATCTAGTTAGGGCTCCAGCGTTCTATCATCGAAATCCAGCGCGACTGGGCTATCGTCGGAATTCAGTCAGCTAGGGCTCTAGGTTTTTCCCCAAATTGATCGAATAGGCTGTGCGATTTTTGTTTGCTCGAAATATAATTGTGTGATAGATGGCATAGGGTGTGTTTTTAAGGATACCCACGGAAACCCCAAAGCCACGGATGATGTCCATCTGATTTCCATTTAAAATAATGCTCTATGGACGGAATTTGACACTGAACTCTTCCATCTAATATTTGCCATGCCTTTCCATGGGAAAATTCTGTCTCTCAATTTACCACGGAATATCCGTGTCAAATGTGTCTCAAATTACACACGGAATTAATTCTGTGTCTAATTCCGTGGCAATTCCAGAGTTTTTTTGTAGTGATATTTCCCCTAAAGAGAGAGAAGGAGGCCGAAATACTAGAGAAGGAAGAGTAAAGAAGAAAACTCCAAGAAGCCAAGATAAGGTTCTTTAGTAGTTTTGTAGTTCTTCTTCTCACAACCTTCCATAGATCTCTAACTTTAGTAAATCACTTTTCCATGGTGTTTTTGGGTAAAGAAGAGCGAAAGTTTTAAGAAGGAAAAGGAAGAAGAAGTTGCCAAAGTTCAAAAGACCAAAGACAAGTAAGTAAGGACTTAACTTCCTTTTTGTTGCTTTGTTGTGGTTGGCTTGGAATATGGTTTATTCATGATTTCTTTGGTTTTGGAAACACGAAACCCTAAGGGGACATGCTGCCCAAATTTCCCAAAAATAAGAAACAACATGATCAAAGGCAAAAATACTAAGTACAACCTAAGGCTAGAACCAAGTTATTTGAAGACCAATTTTGAAGTCTAAAAAGGGCCTAAATTTCGAACAAGATGACATGGGAAGGAGACAAGAAGAATTTTCAAGATAGAGGACACATGGCAACCCCAGAAGTTTAAACAAACATAAGTTTTTGACTTTGGGAATTAATCAAGGTATGCTTACATCATGGTTATATGTTGACATAATATGTAAGTGTCCAAAAACATTTAAAAATGTATAAAATCTCATTAAATAGGGGCTGAATTCGAATAGCCCTAAATGAGAAGAAGACAAGCACATTTTTGCATATGTAAGATACTTAAATAAATCCTAGAATGCCAAATGTCTTAAGGGGATTTAAATTGACTTTATGGGGGACATTTAAAGACCTTATTTCATGTCTTTTTGCAACTGAAATTCCTTCATCCATAAGCCACAAGTTTCGGCCAACTAGGGGACAAGAAGGAAGAAGCATGATGCAAGTATGAAAAAGCACAATAAAAGAAGTCAAAAGCTAGGACATATGGAGCAATAAGGAAGGGCCAAAGAAGGGGCCTAAATATGTACTAAAAGGACACTTAAATAAGCTCATAATTATACCTAAATATGAAACAAATTTGTACAGCAAGGAAAAACCAAGAAAAATTCAAGATTTGTGCATCAAAACACATGAAAAATGAAGAAAATGTAAGGGCAATTTGGTAAAATACCAAGAGAGATATTTTTGCATACTTTCTAACTATTATATAAGATCATATACTCCCTCATTTCTGCCTAAGTTCAAAACACACAAGAAAAAAGAGAGCAAGAGACACCAAGCAAATTGTTGTACTTCCTTCTAACTTCATGAATATGTTCAAGGTTCCAATAAACAACTTTTGTATGATATTTTTAAAGCCTAGGCCGAAACCAATAAGGAAATAAAGGAGGAAAGAATTCAAGGAAAATCAAGCACAAGTTAATTAAGTTACCTCCTTAACATTCATATGACTTTGTAGTTTGGAATATGGCTTCATTTTCATGTTATTTGATTGGTAAGGACATCAATATGCCTAGGGGAGGTTTTTCCCTAATTGATAAAAATGGATTATCAAGTGTTTAAAGTCAATATTTTGGCTTAAAAAGGAAGATTGAACAAGAACTGTGAAAGATATGAAGTTAAAGTGAAACTTGTGTCGTAACCCCCATAGGTTTTGATTTTCGGCCAACTAGAGAAACATAGTGAAATGATGTGATTTTGGCAGTTTTGATGTCTCCAAAGTGTTTAGAATGGAAAATTATATAATAATAAGTATGGAACATGATTTTGGAAATATTAAAGCTAATTTATAAAGAATGGTAAAACTGCCAATTTTGAAACCCTAAGTACCAGTCGATTTGTGTTGTGGTTTTGAAATTGTTAATGATATCCAATGGTTATGAAATTTCACAAGCATAAAGTATACATCTCAATCTTTAATTTTATGGATAATTCATAATTTTTAGAGTTAAATTCAAGGAGATATAAATTTTTGAAGTTAACCCATAATTCTGGAATAAGAATTTGGACAGCAAGGGTATTTTGGTAAACTGGAAAAAGTATGAATTTTTATGGACATGGGAAGTATTTTTCAAAAGTAGACATGTCAAGGGTCACATGGATTTTTGAATCACTTCAATTGGATTTTTCTACAATTAGTTGTGAATATTCAAAGTTAGTCAAAATTTCTAGAAATTTTTTGGAATATGTATGAAAATGAAGGAAAAGTAATCAATGATAGATTACTCACTAGTAAAGGGATAAGTTCCAAATAACTAAAGAGCCCTTATTACAAGTCATTTAGCTAAATATTTTATTGATGAAAGATTGCATAAGTGATAAAAATTATTTACATTTGTATTACTTTAAGGTTATCATTGCTATTCAATCGCCGGAAACTTGTTATCACTTGATTAGTTGTTTTCAGGTTGTAAATCTAATCTCATATGCCTTGTGTATCTTTATATGTTTGTTTTCTATGATTGTGGACCCATGTCTCCTGAGGGGACAAGCGTTTGTGACTGTAGGGCCTAGTGGACTCGAGGTCCTTGGGTCGCTACTGAGCCGATATGCATTTAGTTACTATGGGTTTGAGGCCCGACTATTGATTTTTCTAACACTATGGATCTGAGGCTTGCACTGTTGAGCAGTACTACGTTTATTTAGGACTTGTTGGTCCTTCCACATTAGACATGGCATTGTGGTATGTTGTTTTATGTTACTGCGTGTGATCTGTACTAAATGCTTGTGATATGTTATTTTCCTGATTGTGGTTGCCTGCATGCACTGTATATGCTTTGTATATGAGATTAACAATTACTCTGGGATTCAATTTTGAATCTAAAAGCACAGGTAGTTCTTCTAGGGCTGATCAAGAGCATAAAGGTAAGAATGTGGAGCAATGATATGGAGTTTGAGGAGAACATCTTAACGGAGACTTTTTGTTGTTCCTTTGTTATATTTTGGAGGTTTGTACTAGATTTTATTTGCAGTTTAGTATTTATTTGGGATGATTGTATCTTAACCCTACGGGGACTTATTCTTTTTGGTGGCATGTAGTATATTTATTTACTTTTACCAGTACTTATCGTCCAAACCAATTATATGCTCTGCTTGCGTAATTTACTATGATATATGTTGTTAAGTAACATAAATTAATAATTAAGAAGGTATCACACTATCCGCCACCCGAAAGGGTGAGGTCGGTAGGGGTGTAACAAAACCACTTAAAAATAAGGAAGTCCCCAAATCAAAATTGTCAAATTCAACAAATTCTTAATTGGTATATTGACTGTTAGTTCAAGCTTTCACCCAAGATAGAGGTGAATTAGGTAATTTAAAAGTTTTAAACTCCAATACAAACTAAATGAAGATAGGAGAGTTAAAGAGATATCACCGAAGGTAGGCACAAGTGATTTTTACTAGTTTGGTTCAATCCACTTGACCTAAGTTCAGTCCTTAGAAAGCTCATATAAGAATTCCACTATCTTTTCAAGATTCACAAGGCTCTTAATGTCTCAGTACAAACAAGTTCTTCCTCAGAGAACACTTGCTCCCTCTCATACTTTGCAATCAATGCCCACTCAAGATCCCACTACCTTGAGTATCTCAAACGAAGTATATGCTTAAGTATATTCTCTCACAAGAGTAAACAAATGATAACTGAAGTACAAATACACACAGAGAGAGTGAGCTTTAAGACTTAGCAATGAATGTAATAGCAATTGTGCACAGTGTTGGTAGTTGCTTCATCTTTAATGCTCTTCTATTTATAATGTATGTATGTTTGACGACTGTTGCTCTTGAATATAACCGTTAGAGTGTTCGACCATTGATACTAGTCGTTGAGAATTTCATATTGTTCCTTTCGTCCTTTGATTTAGCCATTGGAGACAAAGAGACTTTGAAGTGTTTGATACTCTATCCATTTAATGCTTCTGCACATAAAGTGCTCTTTGCTAATCATGTGTTAATCCTTGATTAGTCACTTGTAATATGATCAAGCACTAGAATTATGAAGTGTTAGAACAATTAGAAGAAAAAAGAATAAGTTTAGGATAAATTGGAATGTGCATCAAAATTTCTGAGACGTTGTTCTGTTTACTGAAACTGCATACTTGAGTGGTCACTTGAGTAATTTTTACTTAGTGAATTTGAAAACAAAACAAATCACAGGCTGGTCGCAATGGTGATATGGTAGCGATATATAAAAATAGGATCACAAGGGTGATCTTGTTTCATTTAAAAACATATCACTATGTACTTCACTATAGTGATATAGCAGTGATGAGTGCAACTATATCACTCGAGTGATCATGCTTCATCTTGCTCTTAAAAAAGGAAGATCACCGGCTAGTATCGCCATAAGTGATACATTTTTCACACATCACTTGAGTGGTCACTCAAGTAATATTGTCTTATAAAATTTTTCAAAAATACTGAGCATTATCAAAGTCACTGTGGTGCTATGCTAGTCATGCATTTTTGGCATATTACTCGAGTAATCTTCTCTTCAAAATATTTTTAGAAAACTGATCACTAGAACATATCATTGTGGTGAAGTCATAGTGATGAAAATTTAGCACATCACTCGAGTAATCTATTTTGAAATTTCTTCTCAAAAAGCTTATCACCATATGATTCACTCTGATGGTCTGATAGTGATATTCTTTGTATCTCATCACTTGAGTGGTCACTCGAGTGATCTTTTAGAAAAATATTTTCCTGAAATTATATCACTATCAAGGTCACCAAGGTGAAGTGGAAGTGATGAAAAATATTTATATCACTTAGAGGTCACTCGAGTGATCATAAGTGTGAACAGTTTAACACTTCCAATTAGCACTGTATTGATCTTATATTTTCAAAAACACATTGCTCAAGTGATCAACTGAGAATGTTCATAAAATAGTTCACCACTATTTTAACACCCCTTATAACTATTGTCATACATCAGAGTATTAGCACATTAGAGCATGTGGATCTTTTCTTGAGATTATACATAAAATAATTGCAGGAAATCGGGTCGAGCGTCTAGAAGGCGGTTGACTTGACTGAGATGGAAGTCAAAATACTGAAGAATCAAAAGGAAGATCTAATTAGAATCTCGCTAAACTAAAAGAGAATCATCAACCAAATCTTCCATTCAAGCCTAATGGAATAGGAAAGCTCAATTCACTGGATGAACGGCGCGAAGATCCTAACCATAAAAGGAAAGACGACGAGACCTAAAAAGAGAGTTGGCTTAGAATCGATTGATGCAGAAAGATCACAGCACGTGACAGAGCTCGAAAAGGCCAATAGTGATATAAGCTTTGCTAAACCGAAGAAGACGCAAAGGCGTTATGTGACAAACGTCCCATATGTCATCGAAACCCTTCGACGATCCTTCTTTGTTTTTAGTTTCTTCTATTTTGTATTCATGGATTATATTTCCTTTGTTGCAGTTGTGTTCTTCTCATCATCCATAAACTAAATTTTTGTTGGCTGAGCGAGGATAGAACCTTAGTCTGTAATTCAAACCAGATTGCGGGTTTTTATTTATATAAATTCAGTTTCCATAATTGTGTATGTTACGTTGGTCTTGTGCGTTAAGTAGCCATTAACAAGCAAGAGTCGTGGCCTTAGCTTACTGGAAGGGAGTTAAGATTAGACTTCTGTTAAGTAGTGTGTGCTAGTGGAGTTTGTGCAGAACTCTATCTAAACTATAAGCTAAAGAAATGGGTTTATCTCACATAGCCATTACACCTAGGTTAAAATGATATTTTGAGCTTGAAAATTTGCAAAGGGATATGGGAGAAGTAGAGTAAAGAATGCATTTACAGGATTGCGCAAGCTTCTGTATAATTTAGTAGTGGGTTAATAGAATAAGTTTGTTGTAGGCAGTTTGCTATAACATTGCAGAAGCTATTACAGTACATTGTTGTAGCATTGGATTAAAGCAATCTGAGAGCGAAGTGCAAATTGAAGGGAAGTCTAAGCTCTGCCTATTTTAAATCTGATTTATCTCATCCTTATCCACGATCATTTTGTTTTATTAATTTGTTAGAATTAGTAGTTCAATCCAACACTCTTATTTTATAATCACGTGACTTTTGATCATTAACTGGAAGCTTAAACTAATATTTCAATCTCTGTGGATGATACTTTACTTTTCACTTTATTACTTGTTTGACTGATTCACTTGCCATAAGGGAATTCGACCAAAAAGGCCACTGAATTTTCTTCCACATACTTAAAGCATGCAAGCAATATTATTCTTCATGTGTCTCAGCATGAGGGAAGAATTAAGAACTGATGGGGAAGGAAAAATGGGTAGGAAAGTTGTAATCATCTTAGACCAACAGTTGGAGCAAGCACACCTATATGTGATTTACAACTCCGAGGTGGTGAAGGAGAGTACGTGCGCAACCATATGTGTCAAAATATGGGAAAATCCCTACAAAGGAGAAAGATGGTATGCTCAACAACATAATAAACATTTTACAACATGGTTTAAAGATTAAGTGCTTCACGAATATAGAGATGATCCTAAATCAGTTTCTAGCAAATTGAAGTTCTTAGCATATGGTCCAAGCAATCAAGTGACATCTTACACTAGTTAAATCATCAATGGGTTGACTTTCTACACCAAAGAGCAATATGATTGAAGCAAAATACAAAATAGTGTGGTAACTCTTATAGCTAACACCATACATGTATCGAGTTCTAAAGGTAGAGATCCTATCTATGCGAAGAAGTCATACTTTTTGGTGATTGAAGACATCTGGGAGTTGGATTATATCAGCTTCTGAGTTCCCATACTTGGTTGCAAGTGGGTTGACAATAATCATGGCTTGAGAATTGATGACTAAGGCTTGATACAGTTGAATTTGACCAAGGAAAGGTATAAAGAAGTTCCTTTCATTTTGGTTTCTCAAGCTAAACAAGTGTTTTACATCCGTGATCATTCTAAATATTGATGATCTATTGTTTTGTTGACAAATAAATTGATTGTTAAGGAGTTGGGTGATGAAGTTGAGGATGATCCATTCAGTGAGAGGTCACTTGAACCATTAAATTTGGATGTAGAAGATGCTTTGCACGTCAGGCACGATCATAATGAAGGCGTTTGGGTTTTGAAGAGTGGAAAATTACTACTTCACAAGAAGAGAAGAATTCAAGCTAAAAAATGTAACTTACAAAAAGCTCTGAGTAAGAAAAGAAAAGGAGGCACTTAAATTTGGTGTTTCGACTGTGTATTGTTGTTTTCCTGCTGCTGGGCTAGGTTAATTTATGTTTTTAAGGAAGATCTATTGTATTGTTGTTTGTTTATGTATTGTTTATGAAAGCAGGTAAACAAAATTGATAATAGTGCCTCAATTTTTTTTAAAAAAAAAATCCATATATTTAACAGTTATTAGCTAGAAATCATAATATAAGTTCCCAAAATAACTAACACTTTCTTGCAATAACCTTTATATATGTAAAACCGGAGCAATGCATTATGGATGTTATTTGAACCATTATAAAGTTAAAATTTTCCCTCTATTTAAACGTCTCTCTGCTCCTCCATTTCATTCATTAGCACACTCATCTTAGGTCTAATGTAAAACCCCAAACCTGCTAACCTTGGAACCCCACTACTCTGGTTGTCAATCATCATTTTTTTGTTTGAACCATACCATCCACAAAGCCTTCTCAATGCTTCTCAATGACAACTACGTGAGTTGCTACGCAAGCCCTAACACATGTTTTTTCATTAATCACAACACTTATCTTAGGATTTGTTGCAACCAACCAACCTCAGAACTCCACTTCTCTAGTTGGATTTTTTTGACATACGTTAGTTGTATTCAATGGAGCCACACAATCCAAAGTGTCTTCTATACTTTTGTTAGGAACAGATGCACGAGTTGCTTCGGTAGTCCTTACTCGTTTTTCGTTCTTCAACCCTAGCCAGGTCGCATTTCTTTGCGTGGTCGGTTCTAATCATATTGAAGTATGACTTCCTGTCTCCATTATTATTCACTTTGTGTTTTATAGCTAGGTTTTGACATAAGTTGTGCTCACATTTTGTAGCTACAGGCCATATGTATAGCTTATAGAGGGAGAGCACAATTCAAAACTCGCCTCTCTGTCAAAATCATGTTAGCCTAAAGAGCTAAAGGCCACCCTTAATCCAAGTTAGCTCTTTCAGTGTCTACCATAGGTGCCAGTTGGAGGAGTTTTGCTTGTGTTGTGTGCTTGAACTTGTTGCATGGTCTGACCACTTTATTATCATATTAGATAGAATTTCTTTTTTTTTTGTTGGATTTTACTGTATAATAGAATAGAAGCTCACACATAAAGTATAGCCATGCAATTTGGGATGGATCAAGACATTCCCGGCTTTATGGCTAGGCTCAATTGAACTCCCTACCATAAAGAGCTCAAGGGGTATGCAGCTTCGAGCAAGACTTGATAGAGAATGAGAGATTAGATCTATAGAAGCCATATGCAACCTAATGAGAAGGAGTGGATGGCGTACTATAGATCTAACCCCTCCTTCTCTATCAACTCTTCTTGACACTGCATACCCCTTGAGCCCTTTATGGTAGGGCGTTCCATTGAGCCTAGCCACAAAGCTGAGAATGTCTTCATCCATCTCAAATTGCACTTGACATGTGAGCTTCTGTAATGTGCAAATTTGTGTACAATTTCATTATGTATGCATGCAGGGAGATATCAAAAAGAGAATCCCCATTTTTTAAAAAAAAAAAAAATTGCCTCAAAACTTAACATTTCTTACTTAAAAACCGTTATATATTTATACACTATATATGACGGTTGTTGTTTTAAACTCAATAGCATTTATATCAAATAATTAACGACTGCGATATAACAACCGTTACGTATGCTAAACTTTGTATAACAGTTAGTTTGAAAGCACCATTATGTATGTTATAGAGTTTATAACAATTGTTTACTTGAGATCTTTATTTATTGTGCCAACATTACGGTATACATAAAAGTTGTTCACGTGAACCCATTTTATTATCATGACAGCATTACACACATCAAAGTCTCAACACATCTCAAAACATAACAATTGTTATACTAGAACTGTTAGAATAAATTCAGAATAAATCACGGTTCAGAATCATAATGTATCTTCGCGGAGCAAATATAGCACCTGCATATATGACCATTACCACTACTACAAAATATAGATACTACTTCCCTAAAAGACGTTCTTAAAAGAAATGAAGTAAAAAAGAAGACGGTGACATTTTCGTTATTATGTGGAGATTTTTGGCGTCCTAATTTACAAAAAGGACGCTATTTTAAGGATTAGACCTAAAATAATGTGGCGTAAGGCCCCAAAAATAGGACACCAAAAGTGTGCCACACACTAGTTCTAGTGGTAAAAGAAGTATTTTTGGCGTCCTAAAAATGAAATTAGAATGCAAAAAATAGTTCAAAAAAGTAGTTTTGGCATCCTAAAATTATTTTAGGACGACAAAAGTGAACCCTAGAGCCAAAAGTAATGTTTTTAGCATCCAAAAAAAGAGTTAGGACGCGAAAGACATTGTTTTTGGTGTCCTTATTTGGTTTTTGGACGCCAAAACGTTTTTTTTAGGTTAAAATATCCCCTGAAGTCCATTCCCACATTTCATCTCTCAGCTCTCAATCGATCTCTCATTCTCTCATTTTGCTCGAAACGGAACTATTCTCTACTCACCACTCTTCTCCATTCTCTCTCTCTCCCCTTCTTCCACTTCACCATCTTTTCATGTCTCCTGCTCTTCAATCATGGCCTTCACGTCGGATGGATTCTCCATTAGGTATCTTCTTTACCTTTCTCTCCCTCTTTTTTCCCGTTCATTTGTTTGGTTTTTCGCCTTCATCCTTTGAATCTTTACTTTTTTTTCTGCTACGAAATAACGCTTGTTGATTATAGATTGTTCTCCCGTGACTGTGACTTTTTCTATTTCCGATTTTTGACTCGGTGTTGCAGGGAGTACACATCCAAGATGAGGTCCGTAGACGTGTTGAAATGCTAGCCTTTTCAACGGTCTCCCGTTCTATCGATCCCTTTCATCCAAAATTATCGCAGCAATCTTAGTACAGTAAAGAGATTTCACTTGCCAATCTCTTCCAAAGGTGCAGGTTTATCGTTCTATTCACGCAAAGTTTGCTTATTTGTTTCTTGAAATCTGAAATCCTCGTCGTCGATCTGCACTGTGTACAATCTGGATTTTGTTTTCCCTTTGTTAGATCTGGAATATTTTTAGATCTGTTTGTTAGTCTGATTGATTGTTAGATCTATAATTTTTGAATTTGTATTATTCTCTGCATCTACAAATCCCAAATGAATTTTTGGATCTGTAATTATTTGCCTCTGCTCGTATTTTTGGATCTGTATTATATTTCTTTCCTCTGGTTGTATTCTTTTGCACATATATGAGGTTTGAGGGGTTTTTTTAAAGAAAAAGGGGGGGCAATTTGGCGTCCTAAAATTGTTTAGGACGCCGTAAGGTTTCCCTTTGGCTTTAGGACGCGGTAGATCTTCATTTTCTACGCCCCCTACAAAGGCGTCCCCATAAAATAGGATGTTGAAAGGCTAAAAAAGAGGACATAGAAAGTCGTTTTTTCTAGTAGTGTAATAACCATCATATATTGTGATTTCTGTGTAATGCCTCATTTTCAAAATTATTCTTTTAAGAAAAAGTCTGGATATCTTGTGCACTCTTGAAATTGTCGGCCTTATAAGTTTCTAAGATTTTTTTAGAACTAAAACTGACTCCCTCCGGTCCTAAATAAAAAAAATAGAGTTGATTTTTTTTTTTTTTAGTTTAGGAAAGCTAAATAAGTTACTACTTAATTGTATCATATATTGTGTATATTTAGATTATATGCTAGTTTATAAGTTAGGTAAAATAGTTTAAAGAAAAAATGACAAATATAAATATTTCAAAGTAATTTAATTAATTTTCTTAATATCTCTAAAAAAAAAAGTCAACACATTTACAACAAGAGGAGTTTATTTCAATTTTTAAATTTTTTAAATCGAGGGGGAATGAAATGAAACGACAAACTTTTTAGCCGGCCCTAGCGTTCACATCAAATGGCAAGTGGATGGTGGGCTCACATCGTCAAATTTTTGCTTTGTACAAAGTGAGGGACAAACTTGAGCCACACAGGGAAGGGTAGGCAAAGCCTCCAATAATTGAGATGCCCCACAACCTGCCTTTCACACACACACACACAACGAGTCTTTCTTTTTTTAAAAATAATAATAATAATAATAACGGGGGACAAACTTGAGCCACAAAGGGAAGGGTAGGCAAAGCCTCCAATAATTGAGTTGCCTGCCTTTCACACACACACACAATGAGTCTTTCTTTTTTCTTAAAAAAAATAATAATAATAATAACTGGGGACAAACTTGAGCCACACAGGAAAGGTTAGGCAAAGCCTCCAATAATTGAGTTGCCTGCCTTACACACACACAATTAGTCTTTCTTTTTCTTTTTTTTTTAAACATTTTTAAATATGGTGTAAGATAATTTTTTTAAAAAATATATATTTTTTAACGTGCAAGATATCTTATGAAAGGAACATGATCATGTCAATTTCCTCAGGTCTATTATCCTAAGTTTTTCAATCATACATCGTATCCTATTTTTCATATGTGTATAATTAAATAATTATATTTTAAAAATAAGACTTATGGTCACATGTGATTGGATAATTTGATAATATATAAAAAAAATTATAGAATAAAAATCATTAAATATTTATTTAATATCAGAGGTAAATAATTTTGACATATTTCTATAAATTTTTTAAGTTAAAACCTATTAATTGTCATTTAAATTTTATAAAATACCTTAAAATATTGAAATATAGAACTTTTCTTAAAAATATTTATATTTAAAAACATTGATATTATATCAATTTAATTTCTCAACTTTAGTCAATCAGATGGTTACGTGCTAATTAATATCCTTGAATTAAAAGAGTCTTTTATTAGAGCCTTTGAAACCATAGTTGAGATAAATTTTTCCATAAGTTGTTAAAAAAATGTAAAAGTTATTTTTTAAAGTAATTAAACAGACTAATTAATAATATTAAAGTAACTAATTAACTCCATTTGGTAGATTAAAAAGAGATAATTTTGACTAATTTTGGTAGATTAATAAAGCTAAATAATTTTGACTAAAAAAAAGCTAGATAAATTATTTATTTATAACAAATATGATCCGATTATTTTATAAGATAAGGCAAAAAAAAATTGATATTATCATCCAATATCTAGCTCAGAGCTCGTAGTTACCTCTCTCAACACAAAGGAACTATTGGATCTTACATTGTTAGACCAACTCTATGTTGATATAAGATAAGAAAATTAATTCAAAGAAAAATGATAAATATTATAAACAAAATGGATAGAAGTCTTATATTTATGATTTACGATCAATACTTTTCTTAACTTACTTTATAATTAAGAGAAGAGAAAGAGTATTATTTTCAACCATTGAGGGGAAAAATCAATTTCCTGTGTTATCATGTCCTTTTTTCTCAACTTTTTGCATCAAGTGGATTTATCATGAACGCCAGAGGCCACATGCATAATAAGCCACTAGATGCTTCTTGAGAGACTCTCGTTTTTATCTGTGTCTGCGTATTTGAGGCGGAGTAAAAAATAATACTACCCCCAATCATAAAGAGTTAAAGACCTAGTTATTCGGGAAAAAAAATACTCCTTCTAGTCCTAATTATATAACATATTTACTTAACTTTAAAAAAATTAAGGATAGTAATTAAATTAATTAATTATATTTATTTTCTCAAAATACACTTATTTAAAATTTCAAATATAGAATGGGGCTAGAGTCATGTGGAGTATTAATAGGGGGTCCAGTCTGTCTGAGCGGAGAAGGTTTTGGAAGCCCACAACCCTATGACCATTGACCACCTTGTTCGAAGGTGAGAGGCCGACACTCCACATTTACTCTCAATTAATCACCCTTCTTTCTTCGAGTTCACATTGGGTGTTTTTTTCTTAAGTGCTTCTTAGATGTTTTTCCTTCTAATTAGAGGGATTAAGATTTATTTTAAAAAAAATTATATATTCTATTTATTTAGATTAGATTATATGCTAGATCCTGAAAATTGTTTTGCACACAATATCTCAAATTAATTGATTTTCAGTCATTGCATTAAGAAATATTTTCTTGTAACCCTAATATCCTGTAAATTAATTAATCTGAGATATTGGGTGCAAAAAAAAAATCAGGATGCAACATAGAATCTAATCTCAATAAATAGAATATATAAAAAATTTAAAAAAAAAAAAAAGTCTAATCCCTCTAATTAGAGGTCAATTCAAAATTAAAAAAAAAAAGAAATGGATGCTTAAGAAGGCTGGGGCATATTTGTTCACATACTCTGATTTTTTGTTTTTTGTTTTTTGTTGAACATCTATTACCTCATATATGACTTCTCCGAGCTCTCACACAATCCGATGTCGCCGATCTCCCTCACCAACTTCCGGCCTACCCTTGGAGGTTAGAAATGTAATTCAATAGTGATGTCATTATTAAATACAGAAAAAAATGCTCAAATTTTTTTTATTAAAAAATACAAAGTAGTAGAATTGAGGTGTATACGGCATTAATGATTTGCAACATTACTCACTTTATAGAATATATAGGTGCATTATTAAATTATTCTTTTTTAATAATTATTGAGAAAGTATCAACAAGGTTATTTTGGGAAGAAATTGACAAAAATTAGAAAACTTTATCTTATAATTATGATCAATATCAACTCTTGAATGTTGTCCTATAATTAGGATCGGAGGGAGTATGAAAACCTAGTTGAATTTTTTATTTTTTTGAGAGGGAGATTAAGAATAAAAGTAAATAAGTTACTTAATCATATTATATGTTGTATATAATTAAATTAGTATGAAGAAAAAATGATAAATATAAATATAGGCTGCAAAAATTATGTCTAAATCAAGTTTTTGATTGGTCAATCAATCATATTTGAAAATGATTTGATAATCCTTAAGTTCTCTAATTTCCTTATATACAAAAAAAAAAAAAAAAGTTATTCATTTTTGTCATCCTCATAAATTATATCTTAATGATAATGATTTGTATATCATAATGATAATCATTTGATTTGAAATAATGATTCTATTTTCCCCATTCCCATAAATTATATTCTGATGATAATGATTTGATTTTAAAATAGTTATTCCGTTTTTTTAATCCCTAAATATTTATGGAGTTGATTTCAATTTTTTTTTTATCTGCAACTCTATATAATAGAATCCATATGCATAGATTGAAATGCATGTGGCTAGAATGGAGTTAGAACTACCCATTACTTAAAAAATGTACGCTCATTCTTGGCGGGATGTAAGAAGTGAAATCTGGGTAGAGATTTGCTTGTAATTTATATTGTTAGTTTTGAAAGAACGTTAGTGAAGTCCCAAAATATAATTTGGGAAAAAAAAAAAAAATTTTTGGGCGGAATTGCTTTTTGGGAGGCTTTTTAAACTTTTTCAAGTCCAAAAATATAATTTTAGGACTCCCAAACTCATGGAAAATTTTTAATGAGAATTTTATTTGGAGTGGAAAATTTTTGGCAGGTATTTTTTTTTTGGAGGGGAAATCTTTTGAAGTCCCAAATTATATTTTGGGACTCCAAAAATTGTCACAACCATTTAAAAATCATTTCTTCCCAAAAATTTACTTTTTGGAGCCCCAAATTATATTTTGGGACTCCAAAAAAATATTTTTGAAGTCCCAAATTATATTTTGGGACTTCAAAAAATATCTAACATTTTTCAAAAATTAGCTAGTGACAAAAAATTTATTTTTGAAATTAAATTATAATTTTGGGATTTATAAAGAGATTATTTTGAAGTCCCAGAAATTATAATTTGGGACTTAAAAATATAATTGTAGAAGTCCCAAATTATAATTTGGGACTTCAATTGGTTAATATATTATAAAACCTTTTTGGAGGAGGGAGGTGACCTACTTGACGAGGGGAGGGAGCGAGAAAATTTTGCACAGCCTCTTGAGTTTTTATTTTTCCCTTCTTTCCACTGTTCGGCGTCCCCTTTTGGCCACCACCATCGACGCTAGGTGTGACGGAGTGTTCCATCGCGTTTCCAATTTCTCTGCTCATTGGTGTGCTTGATTAAGCTCTATAGGTCGGTTGGCTTTGTTTTGCTTCTTCATTGTTTCTGCTAGTTTCTTTGGGTGCGTGGGGTTACGTTTTTCCTCCCCTATTTCGTTGTTGTGTGTGATTTAAATGAGTCTCTGTTTTTTGTTTCTGTTCCCCGATTGAATATATGTGGCTGGGTGTGGTGGAATGTATGTAAGCTTCTTCCCCTATTTTGTTAGTTCAAGACGCTATGTGTGGGGGTTGTTCAAAAATTCTTCTTTTGTTCTCCTTGTCTTTTGCTGTCATGGGTGTGTAACAAATTAAAATTTCTTCTCTTTCTCGGTGATTGAGCTATGAAACAGGGGTGTTTAAATGAAGACCAAACAAATAAAATAGGGGATATTTAAATGGGGGGCTGATCGAATAAAAACAAAATGAGAAGAAAGGGAGTTACTTTATGGCTTGTGACTTGATGATCTGATTTTCTTAACCTTATTTCCTTTTAAGTTAAATCTTATATAAATTGGGTATTTCTAGTTAGCTTGCCTATTATGGAATAAATATTAGGCCCATATCCCATATATGGCCCAGCAAGGAGCATATTGCATATCAGGATCTGCCTGTTATAAAGGAGGATCCAATCATATCAATCATAGTAAAGAGGCCTTGATCCCTCTTGAGGTACGTAGGCCCTAGGTATCGCACCTAGGTCAAGTCCGTGCTGTGATCTCCCGATCTTCTCGGAGTATCTAAATCTCTACGGATACTGGGGAGAGCTATTTGATCCTACATCGACATCCTAGTCCACCTAGGGCTAGAAGACTTATGTTCTATGGCGAGCAGTGGCGGCCAAGCGGTGGAACGATAAACTTCGATTCCGTGACCAACGATGAGTCGATATCAAAAGCAATAATTTATTAATTGCCGGGACTCAGGAAGTTAGTAATCTTTTCTTCGAAGGCCATATCCCAGTTTCGAAAAGAGCTCGGGACATGGGCGAAATTCGGGCACCTGCTTTGAAATAAATCTGGAGCCTTGTAATGCAACGATATCCGATTTCCAAAAAGGGTAACACCGTGATTTGTTGAGGTTTGCGAGACCTGGTGCCGAAATGCAAACTAACCCTCGAGATGCAAGAAGCGGCAAAACACAACTCCAGACTTCTTCATTCTCGGTTTTGATGGTGAGTCGGCGTCGAGCTCTCGTCTAGCGTGTCTATCGTGCGTCCAGTTCAACCCGTAAGTCGAGGTTTGTCGGAATGCATATGCACTTTCTCAAGGCAGACTCTTTGCGATTGCGCATGCGCCATGTCAACGGATTTAAGGTGAATGAGTCATGAGATTGCGTCACGAGTTGTAATCCCAAATCCTAATATGTGAAAACTTAGGAACCCGGAGGTCGAATGCAGGAGTTCCTTCTGGGTTTCGCGGCGGCCTGAAGAAGCAATGAAGAAGCCAGACCTAAAAACGCAGGGACCTAAATGAAAATCTCAAAAGGTTTCGTACAAAGACCTAAGTGAAAATCTCAAAAGGTTTCATACAGGGACCTAAGTGAAAATCTCAAAAGGTTTCATACAACTGGTTTTCCTCTCGACCTCCTCAGCGGGTGGCTCGGCCGGTTTTGGGAATCAAAGCGCCTTGACATTACCTCGGATCTTTGAGACATTACCTCGAATCTTTGGGTAGGTGACTTCGATAGCGGGATCAACACACTGGATTCAAATACGAGGCGAAACATCTCGGCACTACTCGGATCTTTGGCCACTACCTCGGATCTTTGAGAAACTACCTCGGATCTTTGAGCAGGCTACTACCTTGGATCTTCGAGACATTACCTCGGATCTGTGAGTAAAAGACTTTGGTCGCGAGCGAGAATGACCCAAGCCCGGCAATGCGTGATGGACACACGGAGGGTAAGGTTAGCGGAGGAGTGGCCAGTTATAGGTTAGAGGAGGACTGGCCCAGATAACCTGCTTGGGGGCAAAATACATCCCGGCAGCTCGAGAGCTCAAACTACCGGGCTGGGGGGCAACAGGCTAGGAATGGAAAAGCATGATAAAAAATAGCCGGAATTAAGAGCAAACCGAAGACAACAGTAAGTATTTTCCATTGACTGTGATTTACTTACATGTTATTAAATGCAGGGGTACATCTCGGCCATGTCCGCGTTTGATATCAAGCAAATAATACATCCGGCGGCTTTGAAACACAGGCTAAGTGCAGAACTATTGTTACGGATATAAATATTAGGCCCGTATTCCATATGGCCCTTGACAAGGAGCATATGGCATATTGGGATCTGCACTGCTGTCATAAAGGAGGATCCATCATATCAATCATAGTAAAGAGGCGATATGGTTGTTGGGATATCCGGCCAAGGTTAATGAGACCGATATGATCTGATCTCGGATCAATCATATTAATGAGGCCGATACGATCCCATCTCAGGTATGCCTATAAATACAGGGGGTAAACCCTAAAGGTACATCATCTTCTATCTACACACATTCTAACTCACTACGCATTACGGGATCCAATGATGGGTTAACACAGGTGGCGTAGGCATACATAACGCCGGAATAAATGAAAATTTGGAGGACCAAACTGCCGAATTAGGTAGCAAACCAAACATGGAAAATGGGCATCCACGCAAGATAAAGTGAACAAAAGGTACATGTGGAGAACAGGGCAACTTTATATCCGTTGTTATAGGAGGTTGCCTCCCTGGTACGCCCTCCACGTTGACTATTACATTCTTACAGTTCAGTTCCACTGTGCACACACATCACCCTCAAGCGAAAGGCCAACCCCGTGTAGCACAGTGATCCACTAGCGACCGCTGATATCTCCCTATAGATACCGGTGGACGCTATATCGAATCCCAATATCAATACCTAGCCCCGGAGGCTAGACATTTGTGTTCTGCTTCTGAACATTGGCGCGTCACGTGGGGAATCGGTAAATTCTGATTCCCTAAATGAAGAGGTTAATGATTCAAATCAACCCATTTAAAAAATCATGTCGAATTAAAACATGTAGAATTGGGGTAATGAAACTCGTTTTCGAAAATCATGTACAAATAAAACATGCAGGAATCTGAGGTACATAAACCCGTTTCCGAAAATCATGTCGAATTAAAACATGTATGAATTCTGAGTAAAGAAATCCGTTTTCGAAAATCATGTACAAATAAAACATGTAGGAATCCGAGGTACATAAACCCGATTCCGAAAATCATGTCAAAGGAAAAACAAATAGGAATCTGAGGTATATAAACCCATTTCTAAAAATCATCTCGAAGGAAAACGTGTATGAAGTCAGGGTAAACAAACTCGTCTTCGAAAATCATGTCCAATTTAAACATGCGTGAAGCCGAGGTGCACAAATCCGCTTTCAAAAATCATGTCAAATCTAAACATGTATGAAGTCATGGTAATGAAACTCGTCTTCAAAAATCATGTCAAGTCTATTTTATACAATTAAATCCACGCTCCTTAATTGGATCTCGGATAGATTATGGAGTCCGTCCTTACGAAAGAGATGAAGGCGGACCCCGGCTTAACTTAATCTGGTTAAAATCCGGGATCCGTAGAAATAACGGTTAAAACATGCTTCATTTGGGACACGGTAAAACCGAGATAAGTTCTGTTAAGTTTTTACAGGAAACAAAGACAGAAGGCGGACCCAATTTAAACTGAATCTAGTCTAAAATCGAGGATCCCGGTAAAGTTTTGAAGGCGGACCCGGTTTAAACTGAATCTAGTGTAAATCAGGGCCCGTGTTGAGGCGGCAAGTCTATTTTAGATTCCTTTATTAGAATCATTCTGCGACGGCAACGCCGACAAGTTTATTTGATTAAATTTGGGTAAACAAACCCGTCTTCAGAAATCATAAACCCGAAATTTCGGGTAAGCATGCAAGGAAGCCCAACAATGACGAACACCTTGTCCGAGTTCGAAGAATAACACATCCTGACAGCTCAGAAACCTAAACTACCAGGCTGGGGGGCAACAGTGTGGATAACGAGTTGTTAGTGGAGAAGCATGGTGGCAATAACTGAGGTTACTGCAAAATAAAGTAAATAACCCGGAATCTCGGTGTTAAAGTATATCAATCCGGAATCTCGGTGATAAAGTAAATAACCCGGAATCTCGGTGTTAAAGTATATCAATCCGGAATCTCGGTGATAAAGTAAATAACCCGGAATCTCGGTGTTAAAGTATATCAATCCGGTCCCTCTTCCAAAGAGTATATCAACCCGGAATCTCAGGGTTAAAGTTTATAAACCCGAAATCTCGGTTCAAAGTATATAAACCCGGAATCTCGAGTCGGCACGCAATGAATCCCATTTAATGCAAGCTCGGACAAGTATCAAAGAAATGAGCACGTTGAACGATTTGCACAAATAGTAAGTATTTTCCATTTATTGTGATTTGCTTACTTGTTATTAAATGCAAGAATATAAACCAGACAATTAGCCCGAGAAAATTGCTATGAAAGCAAAGTCGGATTCAGGGCATCTCGGATAGCAGTCAGTTAATCTCGGCAGCTCAAAGACCTAAACTACCGAGCTTGGGGGAGCTGTATGGAATAAATATTAGGCCCATATCCATATATGGCCCAACAAGGAGCATATTGCATATCGGGGATCACACTGTCATAAGGAGGATCCAATCATATCAATCATAGTAAAGAGGTAGATATGGTTGTTGGGATATCTGGCCGGAGGTTAATGAGGCAAATATGATCGATCTCGAATCAATCATATTAATGAGGCGTCACGATTCCACCTAAGGTACACTCTATAAATAGGAGTTAAGCCACTAAAGGTACACATCATCTTCTAAGCTCTCTCTCTCAATTGCATATCACTGCACACGAGCACACACACACCCCCTTGGCTAAACGCCTCCAGTATCATCGAACTACGTGGACTTTGATCCTTCTTCAGGGTACGTAGGCCCTAGGTATCGCACCTAGGTCAAGTCCCTGTGCTTTGTGATCTCCGATCCTCTCGGGTATCTCATCTACGTGACATATCGGTCTCATTAACCTCGGCCCCCTAGTTTTGGACTTCAAAAATGTCATTTAGTTGTACATTTATACGTGACATTTAAAGTCCCAAAATATAATTTGGGACTTCAAAAGTTTCATTTTTGAAGTCCCAAAATTAATTTGGGACTTCAAAAGTATAATTTTACTACTACCCTTCAATAGACATCCCATGGATAATGGACGTTAAAATGGCTTATTTTGGGACTCCAAAGGGTCTTTTTGTAGTAGTGGCATGTGAGACATGGAGCTAGAAGGATTAGGATTAGGAGCTAGAAGAGCGTAGGGGTAGAGATTTGATTCTTGAAATCAACAGTGGACCTGTTTGAGGAAAGTGTTAGTGAGCTTTAAGTTAAAAGAAAGCCAGAAAAAATTAGCAGTAGAAAAAAAAAATCTTGGGTTGGCTTTTATTTCATTGAGCTATTTTAAAAAAAGCTCCTATTACCAAAAGCTCCAGTTTTTAGGAAAAAGTTCTCAACATTTTAACGTAGATCCCGCTACTTCTGCAGGGACGGACACAAGGGGGGGCTAGGGGTGGCCCCCGCCCCCCCTAATTTCTTTTCTTTTTTAAAAATAAACATGAGAGTGGTTTTGCTTTCCAAATATTAATTAGATATATATTAATCACTTATTGCATCTGTTGGTTTGCTTTCTCATACGTATTAAAAAACATTAAGGAGGTGGAGCCCACACTTTGAATATCCTACTTGTTTTGTACTTTTCGGAAATTGGCTTCGTCTTCTTCCTCTCTCGCTGACGGCTCGTCCGCCATTTTTTTTAACAGTTACGGAAAATTTTGAAAATCAATAAGATACTTAAAATCACTTCTTTTTATTAAATTTCCTTCATGAAATTTATTATACGTGATTTTATCTTTCTAATAATAATACTTTTATACTAATTAGAAAATATTTTAGGGTTAGTATTTTAGACAAGTTTTGAGTTTTGTTAGATGATAAGTATAAGAATATAGATGATGACTAATAGTTAATTTTAATCAGTTTATCTTTATTATTGATAACATTTTTAAAATCATATCGGTCATGAAATAATTTATACTCTTTGTAGGTAATTATTATAGAGAAGAGTGCTACCATTGATGTAGCATTTTTTATTTTCGCCCCCCGTCGATAAAATTCCTGGGTCCGTCCCTGTACTTCTGTGGAGCAAGTAACATTCTCATAACTGCACGACGATTCATATCTTGCAGGACTCAATTTGAGTCCTGCAAATATCATTTTGTTATTATGCGTTCAAATCGAACAAGTAACATTGTCATATACGATTATCACAAGTAATAGTTTAACACTTCTAGCGACACTCACTTATGTAATGCGTGGGATATATAGCTTGTTTTCGGAGGAAAAAAGTGGCTTAATTTGAAATAATGATAAAAAAACTTGGGTTAAATTACAAAAATATACATGTAGTTTTTTCCAAAAATGCATATAACAACAAATTTTTTTTTTTTTTTTTGTAAAAGTGATTATGTGGTTACAAAGTGGCCAAAGAAATTTATTGACCGTTAGTTTGAGTTTTTTGTATTTTTAAGGCTGACATGAACGATGACTCAGCTAAATTTTATCCTAACTGGCATTAAAAAATGGAGAAATTTATAGAAAATGACAGATATTTTAGAAATTACAATTCAGCCATTCTCTCTCTCAGTCTCAATCTTACCCATCGGGCCGTTCATTTCTGCCTCCTCATCGTCGTTGCCGCTTTCTTGTAATTTTTAAAATTATCTGGGACCCTTTCTATAATTTTCTTCAGTTCTTCACTGCCAGTTGAGAAAAAATTTAGTTAAATCATCATCTATGTCAGCCTTAAAAATATAAAAAACTCAAACTAAAGGTTAACAGGTATTTTTACTCCATTTTTATAACCATAAAGTCACTTTTACACACACAAAAAACAATTAGGGTTAAGTGTATTTTTTACAAAAATCACATATATATTTTATACCTTAACCCAAAAAAACTTACTCTACCCCATGTACAAAAGTTAGACCTAGGGAAGATGAAGGGCTCACTGCACATCACATCTTTCAACTGTAGCGTGCTAGCCTATAAATGCTAAGACTGATCAAACAATCAAACAGGTAACACATTACTCAAAGTTATGTTTGATTGGAGGTGAGGGAAGGAGGAGAGGTGCCTCTCCCTAATATGAAAAGTCAGATATGTCTATGATGTGACATATATTTAAAGTTAATGTGCGGAAAACGATGCAAATAGTTATGTAATTTTTAAAATTTTTCATGGGTAATTTTGTCAAAAATTTTCCTCCCCTCCTCTCCCTCCCCTCAAACATGAAGTAAAGAGAATCATAAGAGTGACATACTTGTTGTCCTTGGAGCCAGTCCAGAGGTCTAGTCTGACAATAGGCCCCCAAAAGTGGGTATCCTACGGAGGACTTGACCTAACCATTCGTGAATTGGTCGTAACAACCTCAGGTTGACATTGTTGCCAATGGCAAAGATCCAACGCTTCTTCCCCGCCCTCTATAGACTGACCTAATCGACCCATCACACAAGGAGCCTTAACATCACGCTCAGAAGGTAGGTATGGACCCGCAGAGAGAAATAATAAAGGTAAATGAGATTCTGATCTAACAGTAAAAAAGTGGTAATGACATTGGTAGTGACAATATCATATATCTCTCTATATATACAGAGATATGATATTGTTACTACCAATTTTGGTCACTACTATTTTTTTTTACCGTTAGATCAAAATAGAAAGAAATGATAAAAGTGGATGAGATTCTGATTTAACGGTGAAAAAGTGATAGTGATATTAGTAATGACCAAAATGGTATTGACTATATATATATATATATATATATATATATATATATATATAATACTATTATTTTTAATTTAATTATTAAATCACTGGTTCTACCAAACGGTCCAAATATTTGAATCATGACGTTCTGGCTTTTTGACTCGACGACTTTTAAAACATTGATATTTACTATACTATATATGTATATATATTATTAAAAACTAAATTTAAAATTTGAACCGTCGTTCAAATCTGATGATAGGTATCTTAGGTGGTCATCCGAGCAATTTAATAAAAGTTCCACTTTTTCGGCCACTTAGGGCCCGTTTGCTTCGTGGAACTTTGGAGAGGGAAAGGGAACTTAATAAAGTTCCTGCTTGAAAACCCGTTTGGCGCGGCTTGTTCCTGGGAAGTCACCTTCCCACTATCGCCGAAGCTCCCACGAACGAGGGAAAGTGGGCTCCTCCAAAAGTGGCGGGATCTTGAAATATTTCCCAGGAGAGTGAATTAGCAAGACTAAAAAGCCCCTGTGAAATCATAAATCAAAATCGAGCTTGGAGTGGAAGAAGGAGGACGAAGGTTGAGACGATAAATGTAAGCTTCAATCGAAGGAGTAGGCAAGCAAGATCGAATCGAGGTAAGTGAATGGTTTTTTTTTTTTGTTCATTGTGCGTGTTAAAAACTTTCCAGAAGGATTGCTTCTTCTTTTTCTTCTTCTTCATCTTGTTCTTTCTTCTTCTTCTTCTTTGTCCAGAAGGATTATTATGAAATGAACAGAAAAGAATAGACTTGTATTGCTTCTTCTTTTTCTTTTTCTTCATCTTGTTCTTTCTCTCGCATTAAGAACTTCAACTTTTAGTTTGGGCAAAAAGGAAAATTTATCTTTTATTTAGTGTCTTGTTTCTTTTTTGTAATTATTTATGGGGTAATGTCAGAACCGATTTCCGAATGCCTCGTTGATGAATCAGGGATCGACTAGTTGGTGGCTTCATTGGCATTTGAACTTTGTGTTTCTTGTTATTTGAACTCTTAAATGACTTTGGTCTTGCCTACAATTATTTTCACATTTGCTCTGCTGATATGTCCTCCTTCTGTCAGATAATGCGTTCAAACGTGTGTACTTGTAAAGTTTGTACGTTCGAACTTAACACTTATGTTCGAACTTAACGCTTACGTTCGAACTTCTTCATTTTGCTCGTAACATCGCAGTAGCATTGGTTTTATGCTTCGAGGTTTGCTTTACGCAACTCTGTTTTTCTTACCAACTCCACTTCACAATTTCAGGGTTTTAGCATTGAGTAATATCAATTTTTGATTTTTCCCGTCAAAGCAGCAACTGGGTTCATTGTTCACTGATCCCTATTCCTCTTGCAATATTCATGTCCACACCAAATTGCTTCATTTCGTGTTATCCCCCTCTATTTCCTTCCATGTTCGCGTCCTTCTCACCTCTAGTAGCCGTTATGCTCTTCACGGTTGCAGATCCCTTCTATGTCCGGATTACAATTTTCTTTCTCCACCAAGACGCGATTTGGTTTGACTCTCTGTCCAATTCACAAAAAAAAAAAAAAAAAGAATGAAATCATGCTTTTTTTTAGGAGGGCATTGTGGGAATTTTACCTAAGGTTCCCACTTAACTAACACCCAATTCTTCTTACCAAACAATTTATCTTCCCACAACTTACTTATATTCCCATGTCTACCAAACAACTCAACTTTTTAAAGTTCCCTCTCAATCTTCCCTTCCCTTCATTTAAGTTCCTTTCCCTTCTTTAAGTTCATTTCCCTCCTTAAATGTTCCCTGAACCAAACGGGCCCTTAGGCTCCGTTTGGTTTGGAGGGAGGGGACCCTCCCTAGTATGAAAAGACATATATGTCCTTCATGTGGAATAGTTATACGGAAAACGATGTAAATCATGGTCATATTAGACTTTTCACCTTAGTGAGGAACTTTCCAAACTAATGCGCTTGATGTATGTCAATGATCGACGACAACAACCCAATGGCTCAAATTGGATCGACGCCACCTCAAAGTGGCGTCAGCATTCCTGACGCCACTTGTGGCATCTGGCATCCTAACGCCACTAGGGTGTCAGGCTGCCACACCCCAGGATTCCTGACGCTGTCGGGAATCCTGCCCCCCCCCCTAATACCCGTTTCACACACGCAAAGAGAGGCCCCCCGGTCTATATAAGCTCACTTTTTCCTTCACTCTCCTTCACTCCTTCCCTATTCTGAAATCCTTCCCTCAATTCACTTCCTTCCTTCATCTGGAAACTCCCTCCGGCCTCCATCTTCTTCATTCTGTGTCTTCATTTCCTTTTTTTTATTTCCATAAACATTGTGTTTCTTCTTCTGCTCAACTGTAATTTGTGTTGTTGTTATTTTTGTTTTATTTATAATTTGTTCTTCTTTTTCATAATATAAAGTAAGCAAAAAATAAATCAAATTCGTTCATTTGTATGTTATAATGGTTCTAAAAGTGTAGGTGCAAACGGATTGAGCTTTGATGGTCAAAGAAGAGCAATGTATATTGTTCGAGGCATGTCCGCTGAAGATTTGAATGAAAAGATCCGTCGAAATTTAAAGCATAACCAACCGTCGAGTAATATCTTAAGTGACAGGTAGAGTTCCATGTGGAAACCGCAAATATGCGGGTTTTGAGATATCCGATGATGAGGATTTGCATGTTTTTGTTCAAACATTCGACGAAAACCCTACATCCCAATCCCAATTTACTGAGTTATGTCGATATTGAGACGTCAGAGAAGGGTGTACCAATACCGACTCATGGAGTCCATCAGTCACATGATATGGCTCATTCTGGTACACGTCATCCAACACAATCAACCATTGTGCATGGATAAGAAAACGACTATATGGTAGATGAACCTGACAATGAGGAGGAGCAAGAGGAAGAAGATGAAGACATTTTATTGGCTAATGACCATAATCAGAATGATAGTGATGCAGATTTTGAATATCATGGTAATGTCATGTTACAACAGACTAGTATGTTACAATCATCAGGTTAGTTACGGATATGATTTATTTTTTATTAGTTACCATGTTTTTGCATAAATTGTCTAAATGTGTGAATATGCAGGTACTACACTGTTTTGGAATGAGATTCCACATTATGAGGCTGTCCATGAAGATTACCCGCATGAGGATATACTAGATGTGGAAAGCTTGGGTCGGGGTCCGTGGGCAAGAGGAGATGGATTATATGTAAAACAAGAGTTCAGGTCAAAAAATGATGTGCAAGCCGCAATAAAACATTATTGCATAAAGGAACATCATGAAGCTGTAGTGGTTGGGTCAGGGTCCGTGGGCAAGAGGAGATGGATTATATGTAAAACAAGAGTTCAGGTCCAAAAATGATGTGCAAGCCGCAATAAAACATTATTGCATGAAGGAACATCATGAAGCTGTAGTGGTTGAGAGTACTACAGACAAGTTCTCAATGAAATGTCGGAATCATGAACAAGGTTGCGATTGGAGAGTAAGAGCAATTAAACCGAAGAATAGCAACACTTGGGTGGTAACTAAATGGGTTCGAAATCATAGTTGTGAGCCATATTCTCTCCCAAGATCACAAACAACTTGATTCTAAAATTATTTCCGAGGCCATAATAGGTACGATGCACTAAACCATTTGATAATTTGTGAATTTATTTGTGTTTATCAGTTAAACCAAATAACATTCCTAGTGTACACTTTTGGTGATTGGTGTTGCAGACATGGTCAAGGAAACACCTTCGGTACCTGTGATCATGATGTTGGAATCCGTACACGCAGCAGAATAAAACTCTACGAATCCCTTAGGCGGATCGCAAAATAGCATTTAAATCTGGATTTAGGATTTTCGAATCATACCTTTGACGAACAATTTGAACTGGTGGGCTACCTTCTCGTGCTTCTTGATCACGTGGGCTAACGCCTTCTTGTTCGATCAGACAGGAAGCAGACTACGCGTGTCCTCTCCCTCTACCGGTATCCACACGAACGGCCTTCAACACTGACGGCAGCGTGCTAGCGCCTCAGTATTCTTGCATCTCTCTCTTTTCTATTTAGGGTTTTTTCGCGGCTTTCTAATACGCTCGACTAAAAGTCCCGTAGGTTTTTCTAAACCTAGCAGGCGTATTATATTCAAAACAAATTTTGAATCTGGATTAAAAAATATATTAATTAAATCTATCTGATAGATCTAATCAAATCTATTTATTTAATCCGAATTAAAAGCCCTATTATTTAATTTATATTTATAAATTAAATCAAGATATGATATCGTTATATTTAATTTAAAATGAGATCCGATATCTCGGTTCAAATTAAATCGATATGCAATATCTTTATTCGAAAATTAAATCTGAGATACAATATCTCAATTTATTATAGTTATTTAATTTATCAAATAAATTAAATACTATATATAATAATATTATTATCAATAAATAATATCATTATTATTTTCGAATAATATATTTATATATGTATGTATATATATATATACACACACACACATCCTAGATTAAATAAGTATTCATTAAATCTTAAACACATTTAAGATTCAATGAATCTGGACACTCTTGCTCGTGTTGGGCCATTCTTGTGTGCGACCCTGTAGGCCCACATGAGATTGGCAGCGGGCCAATACTGTACCAGCCCACAAGTCGCAAGCGGCCTCTAGCAAGACATTGCGACTACCCAATTCATATGGGGATCGTTGATAAGTACAATGACTTGCCCCTAGGGCATAATTTCCAACAGACTCCACTTGCACTAAGTGCAATCATTAATTACCTTAATTCCCATTGCCCTAACATGACGCTCATGTTTTACTTGTGCAAGCGGCTTAGTAAGAGGATCAACGTCATTGTTTATGCGATATAACCTATCGTACAACCATGTCACGTCCCTTTTGTCACGCGATAATTTGGTCAAGGATGAGGCATGGAAAATGTCAACTTCTGTTCTTGACCATTACTTTCTCGATTCTTGAGTAGTCTAACAATTGAGATGGAAACTCCTTTCCATCGTAGTATGGCCATACATTTCTCAGACTCACTCATCGAGGGGCCCAGTATTATCTCTCTACAAATGTGAGGGACAAATTCCATCTTGACCATTCACATTCCTCTGCATGAAAACCACTGATCCCGATCCAAGCCTTTATCATCACCCGGTCAAAGGTGAATTTTGACTAGGTCAAAGACAGCGACTCATCATGTAGGAATCCATGATGATCTCGAGTCAAAGGGCGTTGTGACGCGGTTATACATGAGAAAAGCTTATGACTTATTCCATGCAACTTTCTCATAGTGGGTCGGTCCAGCACCTTGTACTCTTACAAGTGCCTATGACTTTGATTCGTATCTCCATACCTCATCAAAGTCACACTGGTCTTATCTCATCTTCGCTCCCGCGTAGATGACCGACCAGGGACATTTAGGATAATCTATTAGATATATCCAGGGATACAGTTATCAATGTAAACATGCAAGCAAAATGATAACAAAGGAGAATACTTTAATCGTCTAAAGTATAATGACTTGCTTTCTCCTGGTACTTTGCATAATAATTTTTTTTGTATCACCTCTATCATTGATTTCTCTGATAAGATGAAATCGCTTGAGTATATGGTTGGTCCTTTGATGTGACCTAGGCTCCTTGGTCTGCGCAATAGTGCCGCTATTGTCACAGAACAAGTCTATTGGATTTGAGATGGTAGGAGCCACCCCTAGTTCATTAATGAACTTACTAATCCAAAAGGCCTCCTCAGCTGCATCCGATCTTTGCTATATACTCGGCTTCTATTGCGAGAATCAGCTACGGTGCTCGCTTAGAGCTCTTCCGACTTACCGCACCACCATTCAAAATGAATACATATCCCGATTGCGATCTTGAATCATCTTGGTCGGTTTGGAAACTCGCATCGTGTAACCGGTCACACGAGCTCATCTTCCAAGCCACCATATACCAAGAATAAGCCCTTAGTCCTTCTTAAGTACTTAAGGATATTCTTGATAGCGATCAGATGACCCTCACCGGGATCTTGTTGATATCTCGTTGGTCATACTCAAGGCAAATGACACATCCGGTCGAGTACATAACATGGCATACATGATAGATCCAATGGCGGAGGCATATGGAATCTTACTCATGCGGTCTCTTTGATCTTGTGTACTAGGACACGAGATTCTTACCGAGATGGATGCCATGAGACATGGGCATATTACCCCTTTTGAATCCTGCATACCGAATCTATGCGGTATCTTGTCTATGTATGTGCTCGACTTAGGCCTACCAGCCTCTTAGATCTATCTCTATAGATCCTAATCCCAAGGATGTAAGTGGCTTCGCCTAAATCTTTCATTGAGAAAGACTTTCCTAACCAAGACTTGACACTCTGCAAGGTAGGAATGTCATTCCCAATGAGTAGGATGTCATCAACATAAAGCACTAGAAATACATGCTCCCACTAACCTTCTTGTAAACACAAGGTTCATCTATGTTTTGAATGAATCCAAACTCTTTGACTACTTCATCAAAACGATGATTCCAGCTCCGAGATGCTTGCTTCAATCCATAAATGGATCTTTGAAGCTTGCAAACTTTACGAGTCCTCTGGACGCACAAAACCCTCGGGTTGTGTCATGTACACATCCTCAAGGAGCTTTCCGTTAAGGAAGGCTTGTTTTGACGTCCATCTGCCATATTTCATAGTCATAATATGATGCAATGGCAAGAAGGATTCGATTGATTTGGCCATTGCAAGCGGGAAAAGGTTTCATCATAGTCCACACCATGAGTTTGAGTGAATCCTTTTGCAACCAGTCGTGCCTTGAAGATATTTACTTTGCCATCCATGTCAGTTTTTTCTTTGAAAACCCACTTGCACCCAACGGTTTTTACACCTTCAGGTAGATCGAGTAAGGCCCATACCTCATTGTCGTACATGGATTGCATTTCAGACTTCATGGCACTAAGCCATCTTTCAGAGTTGGGTCCCACCATGGCCTCGCGATAGGTAGTTGGCTCATTGTGCTCAATGAGCAAAACATCACGACTTCCGTGTCAAATCCATATCTCTGAGGCTGTAGCCGTGTTCTATCGGACCTTCGTGGGTCTTGTGTTACATGAGTAGGCTCAACAACTTGTTGTGAGTCTTCTCCAGTTTCCATCTGTGGTTCTACATTGTCCTGTGACTCTCGAACTTCTTCGAGGTTCACCTTACTCCCACTGGTTCTTTTAGAGATAAACTCTTTTTCCAAAAACATATCTCATATGGTGTCTTTTCAATTGCCTTTGACGAAACACGTTTTAGTGTGAACGCAGCTGTTTCTAGGGCATGGCCCCAAAAGGAAGGTGGAAGATCTGTTTGACTCATCATAGATCGAACCATATCTAATAGAGTTCGATTCCTCCGCTCAGAAACACCATTCCATTGAGGTGTTCTGGAGGAGTAAGTTGCGAGACGATCCCACAACTCCTAAGATGGTCAATGAACTCTTGGCTCAAATATTCACCACCCCGATCGGATCGAAGTGTCTTAATTGTTTTGCCAAGTTGATTTTGCACTTCATTTTGGAATATTTTGAACATTTCAAAAGATTCGACTTATGTTTCATTAAATAGATATATCCATATCTACTAAAATCGTCTATAAATGTAATGAAGTACAAATGACCTCCTCAAGCGAGATGTATTCATTGGTCCACACACATCGGTATGTATGAGGCCCAATAAATCGGTGGCTCTCTCACCGTGTGTCGAGTAAAGGTGCCTTTGTCATCTTTCCCAATAAACAAGACTCGCATGTATCAAATGATTCAAAATCAAATGAGTTAAGAAATCCATCTTTATGGAGTTCTGAAATGCGTCTCTCATTTATATGGCCTAGACGACAATGCCATAGATAGGTCGGATTCAAATCATTTGACTTGAACCTTTTAGTAGTTATGTCATAGATTCGTCCATTCAATTTTCTACTGTCCTTGAGACCCTTGCATTTATTCAAATGTGAGATCCACATGTAGTATCCAATACCCATGTTGAGGAAGTAGAAAAGCGAATATCTATGACATAGATACTTGAAGCGATAACCCGCTATCCTTCTTGTTCTTCTCCGGATCTTCGAGGTAGAGTTTGCAATTCCTTTCAAATGACCAAGTTCATTGTAAAAGAAGCGACTCTATCCTTCGGAGGTTTTGCCTTCTTGGCTTTCGGTTTCATACCCCTTCCTTTTTGAACGGACAAAACAGAATGGGCCTCTCTAAGGCTCGGCTTAGCGATTTGAGCATCCCATGCGGTTCGAAAATTGATTCCTCCATGTTGTTCATGTTGTAATCCATGACAAAGTTATCATAACTTCACGGGAGTGAGTTCAAGATCACATCCGTAGCTAACTCCTAGGACATGGGAATCCAAGCCTCTCAAGCCTTGCTCATTCTTGGAACATTTCCGTAGGATGAACAATCATCTCAAAAGCCTCCACATGTTCTAGATCTTTATTGAGGTCTAGAAGCATAGTGGCAAGCATCGAGCATCCTGCATCCACGAGTCATCTTTATGCTTCGTATAAGCATCGATCGAGCTCTTGGATCAGCGAATGCAGGCTCGTCACGAATGGGTTGATTGATGAGATACTCTTTTCTTTCGTGTTTAGGATCAACGCTTAAGTTCCCAAACATGTCAAGAGAGTTTGTCTCATCGAGTTCGTCCTTCTCAAGGACTGATCGCATTGATGGTGTTGAAGTATTACTAGACTACATGATTCTACAACTAAAGATATGCAAAGTTTAAGTAGTAACCTCCCACCGAATTAACAACCCTCATTATAATTAGTGGGCTAAGACCCATATTTGGCTTAAAATTAAGTCCGCTTTGGCGGGACGCTTAAATTTAAGTTATTTAGGTAGGCAAACATTTGCCAATTACATCACATGTAATTCTTAGATCTTTATGGGATTCGATCATCATATGATCGGCACGTTTAATCCCATCTAATGCCTTGAGATCCAAAACCGTTTTGATGATCTCAATTAAGTCAAGACAATTAATGAATATTGAGTATCACCATTACTCACTCTCGTCTCACCAAGATAACTCGGATGCATCCACTTTGGTGGAACATACAAATGGGTGATCTAGGTTTTGATAAGTATTCATTAATTGACGGCATTATGGCTTAAGATTTTATTTAGAGGGTATTATTTAATCTGATCTAATTAATCCTATCAATTATATGAGTGCAATCCCTATTGTATCATATAATGTCTAAATTAAATCATGCAAGGATCAAAACCAAAACATAATTAAGGACTGTGACACAACATGGCTCACCTAACCTAGAATCCTCTCAAGCCAATGAGAGGACTTCTCTAGATAAAATTAAAGAAAAATACATATGAGAAACCTCGTTTCAACATACGAGGGGAGTCAGATGAGATGAGAATTTTACATAGAGAATGTTTAGAGATAGGCATGGCTCGCAGGCCATATTTAAAAAAATACAACACTTGTAAATTCTAGAGCCATCTTGTTCACCATACCCAAACAAGTTAGATCACACCATATATTTAATTCATACAGATATGCAATAAAATATTATGGTTAAACTTTTATCATGATATAAATTCTCTAATTTATATTCATGATTTAAATTCTCGCGCTACTGACAATCATCAAAAAAATTTCAAAATAACTTCTTGTTTTCGAAAATTATTTCCCAAAAAAACGTGATTTTTCAAAAATAATTTCCAAAATTTCAAACCCCAGATTCGCTGTTCGAGTATGGTCGCACGAAAGAGAGTCGTCCTTAACGTGTTTGATCCTGAACGTCCGAACGTGATCAAGTCGAACCTGACCATCGTTAAATCTGGATAGTTCAGAAATACAAACGCAATTGAAGGACGAACCCTAACGTGTCCAGTAACTCCGAACATTCCGACCTCAATCAGCGTCCATGCATGATCAACGAATCTGAACCTTTCAGAACGTGATCATGCTTGAACGTATTCAACCCCAATCAAATTGCGCGACTTTGACGTGATCTCCCATCTGAACCTTTCAGAACGTGATCGAAAAAGCCATAGAATCCAAACCTAACCCTAGCGTGAAACAACCGTATTCATAACGCGATATTTTCAAAAAAGGATGATCTTTTGGATAAAAGATGAATGCTTCAAAATCGGTTTATCATATATTTCGATTTTAAGCATGCAAGATTCGGTTTAAAGCATATATATATATCACATATATAAAGCATACGCAAAACATGATTTAAACGCACGTTGAGTTGGCTCTGATACCACTGTTGGGATCCGTACAATGCAACGGAATCAAACTCTTACGAATCCCTTAGGCGGATCGCTCAATAGCGTTTAAATCTGGATTTAGGATTTTCGAATCATACCTTTGCCGAATAATTTGAACTGGTGGGCTACCTTCTCGTGCTTCTTGATCACGTGGGCTAACGCCTTCTTGTTCAATCGAGACGGAGCAGGACTACGCGTGTCCTCTCCCTCTGCAGGTATCCACACGAACGGCCTTCAACACTGACGGCAGCGTGCTAGCGCCTCAGTATTCTTGCGTCTCTCTCTTTTTTCTCTCTAGGGTTTTTCGCGGCTTTCTAATACGCTCGACTAAAAGTCCCGTAGGTTTTCTAAACCTAGCAGGCGTATTATATTCAAAACAAATTTTGAATCTGGATTAAAAATATATTAATTAAATCTATCTGATAGATCTAATCAAATCTATTTATTTAATCCGAATTAAAAGCCCTCTGATTTAATTTATATTTATAAATTAAATCAAGATATGATATCGTTATATTTAATTTAAAATGAGATCCGATATCTCGGTTCAAATTAAATCGATATGCAATATCTTTATTCGAAAATTAAATCTGAGATACAATATCTCAATTTATTATAGTTATTTAATTTATCAAATAAATTAAATACTATATATAATAATATTATTATCAATAAATAATATCATTATTATTTTTGAATAATATATTTATATATGTATGTATATATATATATACACACACACACATCCTAGATTAAATAAGTATTCATTAAATCTTAAACACATTTAAGATTCAATGAATCTGGACACTCTTGCTCGTGTTGGGCCATTCTTGTGTACGACCATGCAAGCCCACATGAGATTGGCAGTGGGCCAATACTTTTGTGCCAGCCCACAAGTCGCAAGCGGCCTCTAGCAAGACATTGCGACTACCCAATTCATATGGGGATCGTTGATAAGTACAATGACTTGCCCCTAGGGCATAATTTCAAACACATGCCTTATTTTTTACGTCACAAAAGCATAATATCCGCAGTCAGGAATGAGGCCATTGGTTGGCAGCCTCCTAATGCGTACCATGTGTTTTGCATTTGTTAGATCCCAAGTGTTTTGATGATAACAACACTCACAGAATGTTAAGAGATTAAGAATAAGAAGCATTTGATCTTACAATTCTCGAGAATGTTTCTAATGCTCTCGAGAATGGTCTTATACTTCTATGATGCATATCGTAGAAGGGAACAAGTAAGGTTCAGTCGAGAATGTCCATATAATTCTCGAGTATAGATGTGATTCTAGAGTATGCCATGAATTCTCTGGAATATCATAAGAAACTTTCAAATGATCGTTTAACGTATTATTCCCGAGAATGCTTATATATTCTCGAGAATGATCTGAAGTTACGAAAATTAAATACAAGTCCAATTCTCTAGAATGGTAATACATTCTCGAGTATGCCTTCAGGATCGCGTCTCTGGCCTTCAATTTCAAAACGCAATTCTCGAGAACTTCCATACAATTCTCGAGAATGCTTCCTCTGGAAAATCTACGAAGAACTGAAAATTGACTTAATTCTTTAAATCTTTACCGAAAGATTGTGGGTCATGTTTTAACATTTACTAAATGTATTTAAACTCGCTTATATTACATCTAACCACTTCTTGTCAAGTTTTGAAGTGATTTCCCGGGCAAAATTGAATTCATGCGAAAAGCAATCCAACGTGGCAAAGCATTAAATGAAAGACGGAGAATCTTGAGCTACATTCGAATAAGCAACCTCGAAGCAGACGAAAGACATTCTTCGAGGTTAACTTATTCCAAGTTATCTCCCGAACATCTCTCCGAACAAAGCCATCACCGCCGAAGAGCATTTAATGAAGCAACGTTCAAATATTCCACATCGCTCGATCCTCAAGTCTAACGGAAGAAACAGAGGTCACAACGGTCTCTGCTAAGAACCTCAACTGATTAAATGAAGCCTCCTATAAAAGGAGACCTCATTCAATTTCGCCAACCACTAGAAACACTTGTGCATTGAATTGAGTCAATCAAAATTATTGTTTCTACTGCTCCATTAATATCTCCAGGATATTTCCACTTTTCATGATTATCAATTATCTACTCAATTAGGAGTCTTTCGTTCTTGAAAACTATTATTACATTTCGATTGTGTGACTTAAGGTTGTGGAACCTTAAGAAAAAGTATCAATTACAACTTGTAAGGGAGTGGAGTCCGAGAGTGAGAGGACCATCCTTCGTTCATGAGTGTGTAATTGTTCTTAGAAGATAGTGGAATCCCAAGGTTCTTGGGAATGTGGACGTAGACCAAAGCTTTGGGTCGAACCAGTATAAATTGCGTTGTGTTCATTTACAATTCAGTCAATAGTTCGTGTTTCGTATACGTAAATATCTTTCGTAGAAAAATTTGAAATCACCTATTCACCCCCCCTCTAGGTGATATTTCTCTTTCAGCATTCGTCATATTGCCAGCAATTTTAATACCCGCTTCAAGGACCAAGAGTTGAAGAAAACTTTAACGAAATTAGGTAATATACTCCAACTGATGTACTCCTAATCCGTAGATGTTTTGATTTACTACACCAGTTTGCCTAAAATGGCCTCTACATCCTATATGCATAGAGTAATAGTCATCTCACCAACCGGCATATGGAAGGTGTGAGTCTCCCGACCTCCACCTTTCGACCAAGGTGAAATAAGGTATTTGTCAATCTGCACCAACATAAAAGTAGAGAACAAATATGTTAGGGTACTATATTTTTCGTATCATGTGCAAACAACTAAATGCATATAATTAATTACAAAAGAATTTTAAAACATACCGGGAGTCTTTTCATGCGTGACACGTGCCAGAAACCTGCATGAATAAGGTGCTGCTGCAAATCTTGTGGGATGAGATCTGGGTCATGGACATCTCTCAAAGACCCCTGTGAGGCTCGCCTCGGCCTCAAAGATCTACAATATCCTGTATTCCACACAACTTGTGATCGGTGTGACTGTTGCACCTCCTCATGAAGAACTCCCCACTCTTTGGGGCTAGGCTCAATATTGCGGGCGCATTGGTCATTCATTTGACTAATAAAAATTTACAGGGATAAAACACATTATTAAATCACTAATTATTACTCCCTTCGGTCCTAATTATATGAGAAAATTTTGGAGTTGGTTTTGGTCCTAATTATAAGAGCAAGTTTTAACTTTTATCAATTTTTTCCTATAATACCCCTATTTATACTTATTATTAGGAGCATTTATATATGTGTGTGTACATATATATGTATATCTGTGTTTATGTGTGTCAATATATATATGTGTAGATATATGTGTGTGTGTGTCTATATATGTATGTATGCGTGTGTGTGTGTGTGTGTGTGTGTGTGTGTGTGTGTGTGCGCGTGTGTGTGTCTATATATGTATGTATGTATGCGTGTGTGTGTCTATATATGTGTGTGTGTGTGTGTGTGTAGATAGATCTATATGTATACATGTATGTATATATGTATGCGTGTGTAGATATATGGGTGTGTGTGTGTGTATGTATGTATGTAGATAGATCTATATGTATACACATATATACACACACATATATGTTTATATAACAATACCATTATTTAAATTAGAAAGCATGTGGAAAGGAATGGATATATGTATACGTACAATGGCTATATAAAAAACAACTAATAATACATATATACTAAAATAATATGTCAGCGGATTAATACAACGTAAGGCAAATTAGAAACACTTATAATTAGGCAACTTGTGTCATTTGTAATTTATATAAGGACATTTTAGGAAAATGACTAAAATTAACTAATTTAACTCATCTCCTTAATTCTCCCAAAATCGGATAAAACACATTATTAAGTCACTAATTATTAATCTCTAAATAATTAATTAGTTAATTCATTATTTGACTAATTATTATTCTCACTAATTATTTGACTAATTATTATTCTCTATTTAAACTTATGTTATCTATCTTACAGTATTATGAATAATAATATACAACATATTTCACAAAATCTATTAATTCACTAATTAATATTCTCACAAATTTCTTTTATTAAATTTAGTTAATAATAATATTTTACAATTTATATATCAAATTATTAATTTACAAAATCTTAAGTAATTAGTCATTTACAAATTAAATAATTAATTCATTTATTAATTAATTTACTAATTAGTCTTGTATCCTAAGGTTTATAATAAATTTTAAATTTCTTTCATTCCCTAAATTACTAATTATAATTATTATTACTTACTCTTTTTATTGTTTATAATTATTAATAATTTGTAAGCAATTAAGCATCTATCCTACCGTTATACATTTATTAAGCATCTATAATAAATAAATGTATATAATTAAAATTTAAATCAAATTATTATACAATAAACATAATAAAAAAAATTAAATGTTACATATGTAAACGTGAAGTCAGGAGTGAGAGAAAGAATTTGAGCCTCCTTCCTCTTCCTCCTTCTTCTTCCTTCCAGTGATTCTCTCTTCTTCAACTTCAGGAAAGGAAGGAATGAGATGGAGGAGATGTGTGTGTGTGTGATGAGTGGTGAAAGTGAAAAAAGAAAGAAGAAGATGGAGAACGGAGAGAATTTTTAGGTGAAAATGAGAGGGAAGGGAAGGTGAAAGAGTGAAACAAGAGAGGGAAGGGAAGGTGAGTGAAACGGGAGAGGGAAGGGAAGGTGAGAGTGAAATGAGAGTTGAAAGAGTGAAAAATGAA